>CM032165.1:13035625-13073959 GCA_018901935.1 Pugionium cornutum | reverse complement strand
TCAACTCATGTGCTTTTAGCCGCTCGCAAAAACCAATACGAACGCATATAAGTCAATAAAAGAAACATATACAGTAGGAATACTATAACGCAACTTGATCTAATAGATAACAAGACTACAAATGCAACAGAAAACAACGAACTGAAAGATACACATGAACTTGAAAACAAAAGACTCCATGCTAATCAAACACCTACCGGGTGCAAAATATATATGATCTATAGATATCTGGTGATCAAGTATAATGCAGCATGAAAGACATCATAAATGGAGGAATCTAAAGACGCCAATCAGTAAAACAACATGGATCAATCAACATATTTTCATAACATATAAATGGAAAACCAAAACGCAAGACTACGTACACATGTTCAAAAACAAAGGAAAAACATGAAATTAGATACACAATAATAACATAAAAAAGAATGAGATTAATAAGAATTCAGCTCTGAATGGATTGAAACATTAAAATTTTGATCCAGAATGAACATTAACGTCTTATTTACTACAATAACATATAAACAGAAAAATAAGTTCAACTTTTTAAAAGTTTCCGAGTTACATTATTTATTGATATTGGATTGACTCAAAACAAAAATATCAAATTTTTAGAAAATTTGATCAAACAAATAATGATGGACTAATTTGACTGCTCACAAGAGCGGCAAGAAATTTCATTTCTGATATCACTATGATCGGTTAACAATGATCATTTTAACTAGTTGTTGAACTTGACACGTCCACACAATATCGCCCATAACTTTTGATTTAGAGCTCAGAATAACACGAATCCAGCGCCCACGTTCAGCTAACCTAATTTTCTATATTATGACCAGCTTTCATCCTAAAATAGATGTGCAAAAGTCTCCGTTTAATCATATCTTTCACATACTGCGTAATGCAATGAATTTTGCTTCATTGATAAAACTTTACCTAAACGACCGCAATTTTGAATCTCATATGTGAGTGTCATATTGTTCACCATAAAATGAAACTAACTCCATTTTCAATTGTGTATCCAAAGTTTGACTATTGTTTCAAAAGTGTCCATCCTTTACAATCTATTCCAAAACGCCTTTTCTTCTCGCTTCAAGTTGTATTCAACTCATGTGCGTTTAGCCGCTCGCAAAAACCAATACGAACGCATATAGGTCAATAAAAGAAACATATACAGTAGGAATACTATAACGCATTTTGATCTAATAGATAACAAGACTACAAATGCAACAGAAAACAACGAACTGAAAGATACACATGGACTTGAAAACGAATGACTCCATGCTAATCAAACACCTACCGGGTGCAAAATATATACGATCTATAGATATCTGGTGATCAAGTATAATGCAGCATGAAAGACATTATAAATGGAGGAATCTAAAGACGCCAATCAGTAAAACAACATGGATCAATCAACATATTTTCATAACATATAAATGGAAAACCAAAACGCAAGACTACGTACACATGTTCAAAAACAAAGGAAAAACATGAAATTAGATACACAATAATAACATAAAAAAGAATGAGATTAATAAGAATTCAGCTCTGAATGGATTGAAACATTAAAATTTTCATCCAGAATGAACATTAACGTCTTATTTACTATAATAACATATAAACAGAAAAATAAGTTCAACTTTTTAAAAGTTTCCGAGTTACATTATTTATTGATATTGGATTGACTCAAAACAAAAATATCAAATTTTTAGAAAATTTGATCAAACAAATAATGATGGACTAATTTGACTGCTCACAAGAGCGGCAAGAAATTTCATTTCTGATATCACTATGATCGGTTAACAATGATCATTTTAACTAGTTGGTGAACTTGACACGTCTACACTAAATCGCCCATAACTTTTGATTTAGAGCTCAGAATAACACGAATCCAGCGCCCACGCTTAGCTAACCTAATTTTCTATATTATGACCAGCTTTCAGCCTAAAATAGATACGCAAAAGTCTCTGTTTAATCATATCTTTCACATACTGCCTAATGCCATGAATTTTGCTTCATTGATAAAACATTACCAGAACGACCGGAATTTGGAATCTCATATGTGAGTGTCATATTGTTCACCATAAAATGAAACTAACTCCATTTTCAATTGTGTATCCAAAGTTTTACTATTATTTCAAAAGTGTCCATCCCTTACAATCTATTCCAAAACGCGTTTTCTTCTCGCTTCAAGTTGTATTCAACTCATGTGCGTTTAGCCGCTCGCAAAAACCAATACGAACGCATATAAGTCAATAAAATAAACATATACAGTAGGAATACTATAACGCAACTTGATCTAATAGATAACAAGACTACAAATGCAACAGAAAAAAACGAACTGAAAGATACACATGAACTTGAAAACAAAAGACTCCATGCTAATCAAACACCTAACGGGTGCAAAATATATATGATCTATAGATATCTGGTGATCAAGTATAATGCCGCATGAAAGACATCATAAATGAAGGAATCTAAAGACGCCAATCAGTAAAACAACATGGATCAATCAACATATTTTCATAACATATAAATGGAAAACCAAAACGCAAGACTACGTACACATGTTCAAAAACAAAGGAAAAACATGAAATTAGATACACAATAATAACATAAAAAAGAATGAGATTAATAAGAATTCAGCTCTGAATGGATTGAAACATTAAAATTTTGATCCAGAATGAACATTAACGTCTTATTTACTACAATAACATATAAACAGAAAAATAAGTTCAACTTTTTAAAAGTTTCCGAGTTACGTTATTATTAGATTGACTCAAAACAAAAATATCAAATTTTTAGAAAATTTGATCAAACAAACAATGATGGACTAATTTGACTGCTCACAAGAGCGGCAAGAAATTTAATTTCTGATATCACTATGATCGGTTAACAATGATCATTTTAACTAGTTGGTGAACTTGACACGTCCACACTAAATCGCCCATAACTTTTGATTTAGAGCTCAGAATAACACGAATTCAGTCCCACGTCCAGCTAACCTAATTTTCTATATTATGACCAGCTTTCAGTCTAAAATAGATACGCAAAAGTCTCTGTTTAATCATATCCTTCACATACTGCGTAATGCCATGAATTTTGCTTCATTGATAAAACTTTACCTGAACGACCGCAATTTGGAATCTCATATGTGAGTGTCATATTGTTCACCATAAAATGAAACTAACTCCATTTTCAATTGTGTATCCAAAGTTTTACTATTATTTCAAAAGTGTCCATCCCTTACAATCTATTCCAAAACGTGTTTTCTTCTCGCTTCAAGTTGTATTCAACTCATGTGCTTTTAGCCGCTCGCAAAAACCAATACGAACGCATATAAGTCAATAAAAGAAACATATACAGTAGGAATACTATAACGCAATTTGATCTAATAGATAACAAGACTACAAATGCAACAGAAAACAACGAACTGAAAGATACACATGAACTTGAAAACAAAAGACTCCATGCTAATCAAACACCTACAGGGTGCAAAATATATATGATCTATAGATATCTGGTGATCAAGTATAATGCAGCATGAAAGACATCATAAATAAAGGAATCTAAAGACGCCAATCAGTAACACAACATGGATCAATCAACATATTTTCAGAACATATAAATGGAAAACCAAAACGCAAGACTACGTACACATGTTCAAAAACAAAGGAAAAACATGAAATTAAATACACAATAATAACATAAAAAAGAATGAGATTAATAAGAATTCAGCTCTAAATGGATTGAAACATTAAAATTTTGATCCAGAATGAACATTAACGTCTTATTTACTACAATAACATATAAACAGAAAAATAAGTTCAACTTTTTAAAAGTTTCCGAGTTACATTATTTATTGATATTGGATTGACTCAAAACAAAAATATCAAATTTTTAGAAAATTTGATCAAACAAATAATGATGGACTAATTTGACTGCTCACAAGAGCGGCAAGAAATTTCATTTCTGATATCACTATGATCGGTTAACAATGATCATTTTAACTAGTTGGTGAACTTGACACGTCCACACTAAATCGCCCATAACTTTTGATTTAGAGCTCAGAATAACACGAATCCAGCGCCCACGCTCAGCTAACCTAATTTTCTATATTATGACCAGCTTTCAGCCTAAAATAGATACGCAAAAGTCTCCGTTGAATCATATCTTTCACATACTGCGTAATGCCATGAATTTTGCTTCATTGATAAAACTTTACCTGAACGACCGCAATTTTGAATCTCATATGTGACTGTCATATTGTTCACCATAAAATGAAACTAACTCCATTTTCAATTTTGTATCCAAAGTTTTACTATCGTTTCAAAAGTGTCCATCCTTTACAATCTATTCCAAAACGCGTTTTCTTCTTGCTTCAAGTTGTATTCAACTCCATGCTAATCAAACACCTAACGGGTGCAAAATATATATGATCTATAGATATCTGGTGATCAAGTATAATGCAGCATGAAAGACATCATAAATGGAGGAATCTAAAGACGCCAATCAGTAAAACAACATGGATCAATCAACATATTTTCATAACATATAAATGGAAAACCAAAACGCAAGACTACGTACACATGTTCAAAAACAAAGGAAAAACATGAAATTAGATACACAATAATAACATAAAAAAGAATGAGATTAATAAGAATTCAGCTCTGAATGGATTGAAACATTAAAATTTTGATCCAGAATGAACATTAACGTCTTATTTACTACAATAACATATAAACAGAAAAATAAGTTCAACTTTTTAAAAGTTTCCGAGTTACGTTATTATTAGATTGACTCAAAACAAAAATATCAAATTTTTAGAAAATTTGATCAAACAAACAATGATGGACTAATTTGACTGCTCACAAGAGCGGCAAGAAATTTAATTTCTGATATCACTATGATCGGTTAACAATGATCATTTTAACTAGTTGGTGAACTTGACACGTCTACACTAAATCGCCCATAACTTTTGATTTAGAGCTCAGAATAACACGAATCCAGCGCCCACGCTCAGCTAACCTAATTTTCTATATTATGACCAGCTTTCAGCCTAAAATAGATACGCAAAAGTCTCCGTTTAATCATATCCTTCACATTCTGCGTATTGCCATGAATTTTGCTTCATTGATAAAACTTTACCTGAACGACCGCAATTTGGAATCTCATATGTGAGTGTCATATTGTTCACCATAAAATGAAACTAACTCCATTTTCAATTGTGTTTCCAAAAATTTACTATTATTTCAAAAGTGTCCATCCCTTACAATCTATTCCAAAACGTGTTTTCTTCTCGCTTCAAGTTGTATTCAACTCATGTGCGTTTAGCCGCTCGCAAAAACCAATACGAACGCATATAGGTCAATAAAAGAAACATATACAGTAGGAATACTATAACGCAACTTGATCTAATAGATAACAAGACTACAAATGCAACAGAAAACAACGAATTGAAAGATACACAAGAACTTGAAAACAAAAGACTCCATGCTAATCAAACACCTACCGGGTGCAAAATATATATGATCTATAGATATCTGGTGATCAAGTATAATGCAGCATGAAAGACATCATAAATGGAGGAATCTAAAGACGCCAATCAGTAAAACAACATGGATCAATCAACATATTTTCATAACATATAAATGGAAAACCAAAACGCAAGACTACGTACACATGTTCAAAAACAAAGGAAAAACATGAAATTAGATACACAATAATAACATAAAAAAGAATGAGATTAATAAGAATTCAGCTCTGAATGGATTGAAACATTAAAATTTTGATCCAGAATGAACATTAACGTCTTATTTACTACAATAACATATAAACAGAAAAATAAGTTCAACTTTTTAAAAGTTTCCGAGTTACGTTATTATTAGATTGACTCAAAACAAAAATATCAAATTTTTAGAAAATTTGATCAAACAAACAATGATGGACTAATTTGACTGCTCACAAGAGCGGCAAGAAATTTAATTTCTGATATCACTATGATCGGTTAACAATGATCATTTTAACTAGTTGGTGAACTTGACACGTCCACACTAAATCGCCCATAACTTTTGATTTAGAGCTCAGAATAACACGAATTCAGTCCCACGTCCAGCTAACCTAATTTTCTATATTATGACCAGCTTTCAGTATAAAATAGATACGCAAAATTTCTAACAAGCCTATTGGTCGAAGACCCATTGAAATTGTTTTTGACCCTAAATTTTGATGTTTAGATACTCTTTCGAACGTTTTTCTCATGCGGAAGCAATCACAACCTAAAATTGTTTAAATGAAAATCTCAAACTTATCACATTGACGATCCAAAACATTTTAACCATCTAGATGAGGCCCACACATCCTATGGATTCTTCATTACCGAGTGGATCTCAAGAAAAAACATTGAAAAAGTGGATGAAGAGCATATTTTGTGATTGCATGTCTTGTACTACCGGGTGCGATCACAGCAACACTAATGCACCGGATCCCATCAGAACTCCATAGTTAATCGTGCTTGGGCGAGAGTAGTACTGGATGGGTGACCTTCTGGGATGTCCTTGTGTTGTAACTTTTTTTTAATTCACCCGGTTTTTTATGTGTCAATCGCAAAATGTCATATTCTGTAAATGCTATAAGTTTTGCATCACGATAAAGAACACAGCCGACATGCCAACTAGTCCAAATCCCATTGAAAATGGTTTTGACCCCAACACTTGCTGTTTAGGTGGTTTGTCAGACGTTTTTCTCAGGCGGAAACAATCACGACCTCAAAACCATATTATAAGCCATCTCAAACTCATCACATGGACGATCCAAAATGTTTCAACCATCTAGATGAGGTCCACACATCGTCTGGATTATACTTGATCGAGCTGAGCTCAAGAGGAAACATTGAAAGAGAGGATGAAGAGCATATTTACCATTGCATGACATGTACTATTGGGTGCGATTATACCAGCACTAATGCCATAGATCCCATCAGAACTCCACGGTTACGCGTGCTTGGGCGAGAGTAATACTAGGATGGGTGACCTCCAGGGAAATCCTCGTGTTGCACCCCTTTTTTCATTCACTCAGTTTTTTATGTGTCTATCGCACAACGTCATATTTTCAAATTGCCATAATTTTCACACAGTGATGAAATATACGGCCAACATTACCATTTCGGAGAGCTTTCTCAAAGAAGTCTGACGTACCAATTGGTCAAAAACCGATTGGAAATGTTTTCAACCCCAAATATTAGTTTTTTACATGCTCTTACGGATGTTTTTCTCGGGCGAAAGCAATCACGATCTGAAAACCATTTTATCGGCCATCTGAAACTCAACGTATTGATGAGGCAAAACGTTCGACCATCAAGATGAGGCCCACACATCTTTTGGATTCTTCTGTATCGAGGGAAGCTCAAGAAGAAAAATTGAAAAATTGGATTAAGAGCATATTTACGATTGCATCACATATAGTATCGGGGTGCGATAATACCAGCACTAATGCACCGGATCCCATCAGAACTCCACAGTTAAGCGTGCTTGGGCGAGAGTAGTACTGGGATGGGTGACCTCCTGGGAAATCCTCTTGTTGCATCTTTTTTTTATTCACTCGGTTTTGCAAAACGTCGTGTTTTCTAAATGCCATAGGTTTTGCACCGTGATGTACTACACGACCGACAATATCATTTCGAAAAGCGCTCTCAAAGATCTGTGATGTGCCAAGTTTTCAAGACCCATTGGAAATATTTTTGACCCCAAATTTTGATGTTTAGATGCTCTTTTGGACGCTTTTCTCGGGCGGAAGCAATCACGACATCAAAGTCGTTTTATCAGCCAAATTCAACTCATTGTATTGACGAGTAAAACATTTCAACCATCTAGATAACGTCCACACATCATGTGGATTTTTTATTATCGAATGGATCTGCAGAAGAAGCATTGAAAAGTTGGATGAAGAGCATATTCCTTCGGGAGCTGTTTAGTTCATTGTATTTTCGAAATGCCATAAGTTTTGCGCTGCGATGAACGACACGGCTCACAAAACCATTTGGGAAAGCTCTATCAAGGATGAAAAACCCTTTGGAAATGTTTTTGACCCCAAATTTTGATGTTTAGATGCTCTTTTGGATGTTTTTCTAGGGCGAAAGCAATCACGACCTCAAAACAATTATATCGGCCATCTCGAAATAATTGCATCAATGATCCAAAACGTGTCACCATCTAGAAAAAGCCCACAGATCATAAGGATTCATTTTTATCGAGTGGAGCTCAAGAAGAAACCTTGAAAAAGTGGATGAAAAGAATAAATTTATGATTGCAACAAGTACTACGGGGTGCGATCATACCAGCACTAATGCGCTGGATCCCATCAAAACTTTGTAGTTAAGCGTGCTAGGGCAAGAGTATTACTGGGATGGGTGACCTCCTTGGGAATTCCTTGTGTGCATCCTTTTTTTTATTCACTCGGTTTTTTATGTGTCTATCGCAATGCATCGCATTTCCAAAATGCCATAAGTTACGCACCACGATAAACTACACGGCCAACAATACAATTTCAGGAAAGCTCTCTCAAAGATCTCTGATGTGTCAATCACTTGAAGACCCATTGGAAATGTTTTTGACTCCAAATTTTGATGTTTAGATGCTCTTTCGGAGGAATTTCTCAGACAGATGCAATCACGACCTCAAAAGTGTTTTATAAGACATCTCAAAGTCATCGCGTTGACGATCCAAAACATTTCAACCATCTAGACGAGGCCATAACATCGTGTGGATTGTTCTTTATCAAGTGGACCTAAGAAGAAACATTGAAAAAGTGGATTAAAAGCATATTTACGATTCCATGATATGTACTACTAGGTGCGATCATACCAGCACTAATGCAGCGGATCCCATCAGAAATTTTTTCGACCCCAAATTTGGATGTTTAGATGTTCTTTCGGACGTTTTTCTCTAGTGGAAACAATCACGACCTCAAAACAATTTATCAGCCATCTCAAACTCATCGCATCGATGATCCAAAACGTTTGAACCGTATAGAGGACGATGATTCATCGTGTGGGTTCTTCTTTATCAGTGGAGCTCAAGAACAAACATTAAAAAGTGGATGAGGAGCATACTTACGATTGCATGACATATACTACATGGTGTGATCATTCCAGCACTAATGCACATCCCATCAAAACTCTGCAGTCAAGCGTGCTTTGGCGAAAGTAGTAGTGGGATGGGTGACCTCTTGGAAAGGCATCGTGTTGCACCCCTTTTCTTATTCATTCAGTTTTTATGCGTCTATCGCGAAACATCATGTTTTCGAAATGAATAATTTTTTCACCGCTATAAACTACACGGCCGACAATACCATTTAGGAAAGCTCTCTCAAAAATCTCTAATGTGCCATTTGGTCAAAGACCCATCGTAAATGTTTTTGACCCCAAATTCATGCTTAGATTCACTTTCCAACGTTTTTCTTGGGCGGAAGCAATCAAGACCTCAAAACCATTTTATCTGCCATCTCAAACTCATCAAATCGATGATCCAAAACATTTCAACCATGTAGACGAGGCCATAACATCATGTGGATTGTTCTCTATCAAGTGGTCCTAAGAAGAAACAATGAAAAAGTGAATTAAAAGCATATTTACGATTGCATGATATGTACTACCGGGTGCGATCATACCAGCACTAATGCAGTGGATCCCATTAGAACTCCTTAGTTAAGCATGTTTGGGTGAGAGTAGTACTAGGATGGGTGACCTCCTGGGAAGTCCTTGGTTGCACCCGTTTTTATTCACTCGTTTTTTTTTGTGTCTATCGCAAAATGTCGTATTTTTTAAATGCCATATGTTTCGCAACCTGACCGACAATACCATTTTGGAAAGCTTTCTCAAAGATCTTTCCCATGCCAATAGGTCATAGTCCCATTAGAAATTTTTTCGACCCCAAATTTTGATGTTTAGATGCTCTTTTGGGCGTTTTTCTCTAGTGGAAACAATCACGACCTCAAAACGTTTTATCAGCCATCTCAAACTCATTCCATCGACGATCCAAAACGCTTCAACCTTCTAGAGGAAGCTGATTCATTTTGTGGGTTCTTCTTTATCGAATGGAGCTCAAGAACAAACATTAAAAAGTGGACGAGGAGCATACTTATGATTGCATGACATATACTACATGGTGCGATCATTTCAGCACTAATGCACCGGATCCCATCAAAACTCTGTAGTCAAGCGTTCTTTGGCGAGAGTAGTATTGGGATGGGTGACCTCTTGGTAAGTCATCGTGTTGCACCGCTTTTCTTATTCACTCAGGTTTTTATGTGTCTATCGCAAAATGTCGTATTTTTGAAATGCCATAAATTTTGTACCACGATGAAGTACACAGCCAACAATACCATTCTTGAAAGCTCTCTTAAATATCTCCGATGATCCAATTGGTCGAAACCCATTGGAAATGTTTTCGGCCTCAAATTTTGATGTTTAGATGGTCTCTCGGACAATTTTTTCAGGCGGAAACAATCACAACCTCAAAACCTTTTATCGGCCATCTCAAACTCATCGCATCGGCAATCCAAAACTTTCAACCATCTTGAAGAGGGCTACACATTTTGTGGATTCTTCTTTATAGAGTCAAGAAAAAAGAGAAACATTGAAACACTGGATGAAAAGCATATTTACGATTGCATGACAGGTACGACCGGGTGCGATCATACCAACACTATTTTACCGGTTCCCATCAGAACTCTGCAGCTAAACATACTCGGGTGAGAGTAGTATTGGGATGGTTAACCTCCTGGGTAGTCCTCATGTTGCACCTATTTTTTTATTCGCTCAGTTTTTATGTATCTATCGCAAAATGTCATATTTTTAAAATGCAATAAGTTTTTCACCGCTATAAATACATGGTCGACAATATCATTTAGGAAAGCTGTCTCAAAAATCTCTGACGTGCCATTCGGTCGAAGATCCATCGTAAATGTTTTTGACCCAAAATTTTGATGTTTAGATTCGCTTTCGGACGTTTTTCTCAGGCGTAAGCAATCAAGACCTCAAAACCGTTTCATTTATGGATGATTTAGTGCGGGCATGTACGGTTGATTAGTCATTTCAAATTATCATTCTAAGCTGATCATTGGTGCTCATTGAGTAAAGGGTTATAAGCAAAGCATAATGCATGACATATCGCAGTGTGGGATATATTGGATTACTTGGAGGCTTCGTCGTACCTCTTTGAGTATGAAAAATTTTCATAGTATAAAACATTGAGCTACCATAACGTGGGTGTTGGATTCATGTCATTATGAGGTCTAAATAAGAAGGTATAGACGATTTAGAGCGTTCGTGTCAACTTAATTGGTCAGTTCAAATGATCATTCTAAGCTGATCATTTGTGCTCATTGAGTAAGGGCTTATAAGTGAAGCATAATGCATGGCATCACGCAGTTTGGGATAAATTGGTTTACATGGAGTCTTTGTTGTATCTGTTTGAGTATGAAATTTTGTCACAATATAGAAACTTGAGCTAGCATAACGTTGGCGTTGGATTCATCTCATTCAGATCTATAAATCAAAAAGTTAGAGGCGATCTAGTCCGGATTTTTCAAGTTGATTGGACAGTTCAAATGATCATTCTAAGCTGATCATTGGTGCTTATTGAGTAACGGCTTATAAGTGAGCATAATGCATGGCATCACGCAGTTTTGGATAGATTGGTTTACTTGGAGGCTTTGTTGTATCTATTTGAGTCTGAAATTTTGTCACAATATAGAAAATTGAGCTAGCATAATGTTGGCGTTGGATTCACGTCATTCTAAGCTCTAAATCAAAAAGTTAGAGGCAATTTAGTGCAGATTTTTCAAGTTGATTGGACAGTTCAAATGATCATTCTAAGCTGATCATTGGTGCTTATTAAGTAACGGCTTATAAGTGAGCATAATGCATGGCATCACGCAGTTTTGGATATATTGGTTTACTTAAAGGCTTTGTCGTATCTATTTGAGTCTAAAATGTTGTTACAAAATAGAAAATTGAGCTAGCATAACGTGGGCGTTGGATTCATGTCATTCTGAGCACTAAATCAAAAGTTAGAGACGATTTAGTGCGGACATGTCAAGTTGATTGGACAGTTCAAATGATCATGCTAAGCTGATCGTTAAAGCTTATTGAGTATCGGCTTAAAAGTGAAGCATAATGCATGGAATCACGCAGTTTTAGATAGATTGGTTTACTTGGAGGCTTTGTCGTATCTATTAGAGTCTGAAAAAATTTGTCATAGTATCGAAATTTGAGTTAGTATAACGTGGGCGTTGGATTTATGTCATTCTGAGCTCTAAATCAAAAGTTACTGACGATTTAGTGCGGACAGGTCAAGTTGATTAGTCAGTTCAAATGTTCATTCTACTCTGATCATTGGTGCTTATTGAGTAACGGCTTATAAGTTAACCATAATGCATGGCATCACGCAGTTTTGGATAGATTGGTTTACTTGGAGGCTTTGTCGTATCTATTTGAGTCTGAAATTTTGTCACAATATAGAAAATTGAGCTAGCATAATGTTGGCGTTGGATTCATGTCATTCTGATCTATAAATCAAAAAGTTAGAGGTGATCTAGTGCGGATTTTTCAAGTTGATTGGACAGTTCAAATGATCATTCTAAGCTGATCATTGGTGCTTATTGAGGAACGGCTTATAAGTTAACCACAATGCATGGCATCACGCAGTTTTGCATAGATAGGTTTACTTCGAGGCTTTGTCGTATCTATTTGAGTCTGAAATTATGTCACAATATAGGAAATTGAGCTAGCATAACGTGGGCGTTGGATTCATCTCATTCTGAGCTCTAAATCAAAAGTTATGGATAATTTAGTGCGGGCATGTCAGGTCGATTAGTCATTTCAAATTATCATTCTAAGCTGATCATTGGTGCTCATTGAGTAAAGGGTTATAAGCAAAGCATACTGCATGACATATCGCAGTGTGTGGGATATATTGGATTACTTGGAGGCTTCGTCGTATCTCTTTGAGTCTGAAAAATTGTCATAGTATAAAAAATTGAGCTACCATAACGTGGGTGTTGGATTCATGTCATTATGAGGTCTAAATAAGAAGGTATACACGATTTAGAGCGTTCGTGTCATGTTAATTGGTCAGTTCAAATGATCATTCTAAGCTGATCATTTGTGCTCATTGAGTAAGATCTTATAAGTGAAGCATAATGCATGGCATCACGCAGTTTTGGGATAAATTGGTTTACATGGAGGCTTTGTTGTATCTATTTGAGTCTGAAATTTTGTCACAATATAGAAAATTGAGCTAGCATAATGTTGGTGTTGGATTCATGTCATTCTGATCTCTAAATCAAAAAGTTAGAGGCGATTTAGTGCGGATTTTTCAAGTTGATTGGACAGTTCAAATGATCATTCTAAGCTGATCATTGGTGCTTATTGAGTAATGGCTTATAAGTGAGCATAATGCGTGGCATCACGCAGTTTTGGATAGACTGGTTTACTTGAAGGCGTTGTCGTATCTATTTGAGTCTAAAATGTTGTTACAATATAGAAAATTGAGCTAGCATAACGTGGGCATTGGATTCATCTCATTCTGAGCTCTAAATCAAAAGTTATGGATGATTTAGTGCGGGCATGTCCGGTTGATTAGTCATTTCAAATTATCATTCTAAGCTGATCATTGGTGCTCATTGAGTAAAGGGTTATAAGCAAAGCATAATGCATGACATATCGCAGTGTGGGATATATTGGATTACTTGGAGGCTTCGTCGTATCTCTTTCAGTATGAAAAATTGTCATAGTATAAAACATTGAGCTACCATAACGTGGGTGTTGGATTCATGTCATTATGAGGTCTAAATAAGAAGGTATAGACGATTTAGAGCGTTCATGTCAAGTTAAATGGTTAAATCAAATGATCATTCCAAGTTGATCATTGGTGTTCATTGTGTAAAGGCTTATAAGTGAAGCATAATGCATGGCTTCACGCAGTTTAGGATAAATTGGTTTACATGGAGGCTTTGTCGTATCTATTTGAGTCTGAAATTTTGTCACAATATAGAAAATTGAGCTAGCATAATGTTGGCGTTGGATTCATGTCATTCTGATCTATAAATCAAAAAGTTAGAGGCGATTTAGTGCGGATTTTTCAAGTTGATTGGACAGTTCAAATGATCATTCTAAGCTGATCATTGGTGCTTATTGAGTAACGGCTTATAAGTGAGCATAATGCATGGCATCACGCAGTTTTGGATAGATTGGTTTACTTGGAGGCTTTGTTGTATCTATTTGAGTCTGAAATTTTGTCACAATATAGAAAATTGAGCTAGCATAATGTTGGCGTTGGATTCACGTCATTCTGAGCTCTAAATCAAAAAAGTTAGAGGCGATTTAGTGCAGATTTTTCAAGTTGATTGGACAGTTCAAATGATCATTCTAAGCTGATCATTGGTGCTTATTAAGTAACGGCTTATAAGTGAGCATAATGCATGGCATCACGCAGTTCTGGATAGATTGGTTTACTTGAAGGCTTTGTCGTATCTATTTGAGTCTAAAATGTTGTTACAATATAGAAAATTGAGCTAGCATAACGTGGGCATTGGATTCATGTCATTCTGAGCACTAATTCAAAATTTAGAGACGATTTAGTGCGGACATGTCAAGTTGATTGGACAGTTCAAATGAGCATTCAAAGCTGATCATTGGTGCTTATTGTGTATTGGCTTATAAGTGAAGCGTAATGCATGGAATCACGCAGTTTTAGATAGATTGGTTTACTTGGAGGATTTGTCGTATCTATTAGGGTCTGAAAAATTGACATAGTATCAAAATTTTAGCTAGTATAACGTGGGCGTTGGATTTATGTCATTATGAGCTCTAAATCAAAAGTTACTGACGATTTAGCACGGACAGGTCAAGTTGATTGGTCAGTTCAAATGTTCATTCTAAGCTGATCATTGGTGCTTATTGAGTAACGGCTTATAAGTTAACCATAATGCATGGCATCACGCAGTTTTGCATAGATTGGTTTACTTGGAGGCTTTGTCGTATCTATTTGAGTTTGAAATTTTGTCACAATATAGGAAATTGAGCTAGCATAACGTGGGCGTTGGATTCATCTCATTCTGAGCTCTAAATCAAAAGTTATGGATGATTTAGTGCGGCCATGTCAGGTTGATTAGTCATTTAAAATTATCATTCTAAGCTGATCATTGGTGCTCATTGAGTAAAGGGTTATAAGCAAAGCATAATGCATGACATATGGCAGTGTGGGATATATTGGATTACTTGGAGGCTTCGTTGTATCTCTTTGAGTCTGAAAAATTGACATAGTATAAAACATTGAGCTACCATAACGTGGGTGTTGGATTCATGTCATTATGAGGTCTAAATAAGAAGGTATAGACGATTTAGAGCGTTCGTGTCAAGTTAATTGGTCAGTTCAAATGATCATTCTAAGCTGATCATTTGTGCTCATTGAGTAACGGCTTATAAGTTAACCATAATGCATGGCATCACGCAGTTTGGGATAAATTGGTTTACATGGAGGCTTTGTTGTATCTATTTGACTCTGAAATTTTGTCACAATATAGAAAATTGAGCTAGCATAATGTTGGCGTTGGATTCATGTCATTCTGATCTATAAATCAAAAAGTTTGAGGCGATCTTGTGCGGATTTTTCAAGTTGATTGGACAGTTCAAATGATCATTCTAAGCTGATCATTTGTGCTCATTGAGTAAGGGCTTATAAGTGAGCATAATGCATGGCATCACGCAGTTTTGGATAGATTGGTTTACATGGAGGCTTTGTTGTATCTATTTGAGTCTGAAATTTTGTCACAATATAGAAAATTGAGCTAGCATAATGTTGGCGTTGGATTCATGTCATTCTGATCTCTAAATCAAAAAGTTAGAGGCGATTTAGTGCAAATTTTTCAAGGTTATTGGACAGTTCAAATGATCATTCTAAGCTGATCATTGGTGCTTATTGAGTAACGGCTTATAAGTGAGCATACTGCATGGCATCACGCAGTTTTGGATAGATTGGTTTACTTGAAGGCTTTGTCGTATCTATTTGAGTCTAAAATGTTGTTACAATATAGAAAATTGAGCTAGCATAACGTGGGCGTTGGATTCATGTCATTCTGAGCACTAAATCAAAAGTTAGAGACGATTTAGTGCGGACATGTCAAGTTGATTGGACAGTTCAAATGATCTTGCTAAGCTGATCGTTGGTGCTTATTGAGCATTGGCTTAAAAGTGAAGCATAATGCATGGAATCACGCAGTTTTAGATAGATTGGTTTACTTGGAGGCTTTGTCGTATCTATTAGAGTCTGAAAAAAATTGTCATAGTATCGAAATTTGAGTTAGTATAACGTGGGCGTTGGATTTATGTCATTCTGAGCTCTAAATCAAAAGTAACTGACGATTTAGTGCGGACAGGTCAAGTTGATTGGTCAGTTCAAATGTTCATTCTAAGCTGATCATTGGTGCTTATTGAGTAACGGCTTATAAGTTAACCATAATGCATGGCATCACGCAGTTTTGCATAGATTGGTTTACTTGGAGGCTTTGTCGTATCTATTTGAGTCTGAAATTTTGTCACAATATAGGAAATTGAGCTAGCATAACGTGGGCGTTGGATTCATCTCATTCTGAGCTCTAAATCAAAAGGTATGGATGATTTAGTGCGGATATGTCAGGTTGATTAGTCATTTCAAATTATCATTCTAAGCTGATCATTGGTGCTCATTGAGTAAAGGGTTATAAGCAAAGCATAATGCATGACATATGGCAGTGTGGGATATATTGGATTACTTGGAGGCTTCGTCGTATCTCTTTGAGTCTGAAAAATTGTCATAGTATAAAACATTGAGCTACCATAACGTGGGTGTTGGATTCATGTCATTATGAGGTCTAAATAAGAAGGTATAGACGATTTAGAGCGTTTGTGTCAAGTTAATTGGTCAGTTCAAATGATCATTCTAAGCTGATCATTTGTGCTCATTGAGTAAGGGCTTATAAGTGAAGCATAATGCATGGCATCACGCAGTTTTGGGAAAAATTGGTTTACATGGAGGCTTTGTTGTATCTATTTGAGTCTGAAATTTTGTCACAATATAGAAAATTGAGCTAGCATAATGTTGGCGTTGGATTCATGTCATTCTGATCTATAAATCAAAAAGTGAGAGGCGATTTAGTGCGGATTTGTCAAGTTGATTGACAGATCAAATGATCATTCTAAGCTGATCATTGGTGCGCATTGAGTAAAGGCTTATAAATGAAGCACAATGCATGGCATCACGCAGTTTGGGATAGATTGGTTTACTTGGAGGCTTTGTCGTATCTATTTGAGTCTGAAATTTTGTCACAATATAGAAAATTGAGCTAGCATAATGTTGGCGTTGGATTCATGTCATTCTGATCTCTAAATCAAAAAGTTAGAGGCGATTTAGTGCAGATTTTTCAAGTTGATTGGACAGTTCAAATGATCATTCTAAGCTGATCATTGGTGCTTATTGAGTAACGGCTTATAAGTAAGCATAATGCATGGCATCACGCAGTTTTGGATAGATTGGTTTACTTGAAGGCTTTGTCGTATCTATTTGAGTCTAAAATGTTGTTACAATATAGAAAATTGAGCTAGCATAACGTGGGCGTTGGATTCATGTCATTCTGAGCACTAAATCAAAAGTTAGAGACGATTTAGTGCGGACATGTCAAGTTGATTGGACAGTTCAAATGATCATTCTAAGCTGATCATTGGTGCTTATTGAGTATCGGCTTATAAGTGAAGCATAATGCATGGAATCACTCAGTTTTAGATAGATTGGTTTACTTTGAGGTTTTGTCATATCTATTAGAGTCTGAAAAATTGTCATAGTATCGAAATTTGAGCTAGTATAACGTGGGCGTTGGATTTATGTCATTCTGAGCTCTAAATCAAAAGTTACTGAAGATTTAGTGCGGACAGGTCAAGTTGATTGGTCAGTTCAAATGTTCATTCTAAGCTGATCATTGGTGCTTATTGAGTAACGGCTTATAAGTTAACCATAATGCATGGCATCACGTAGTTCTGGATAGATTGGTTTACTTGGAGGCTTTGTCGTATCTATTTGAGTCTGAAATTTTGGCACAATATAGGAAATTGAGCTAGCATAACGTGGGCATTGGATTCATCTCATTCTGAGCTCTAAATCAAAAGTTATGGATGATTTAGTGCGGGCATGTCAGGTTGATTAGTCATTTCAAATTATCATTCTAAGCTGAACATTGGTGCTCATTGAGTAAAGGGTTATAAGCAAAGCATAATGCATGACATATGGCAGTGTGGGATATATTGGATTACTTGGAGGCTTTGTCGTATCTCTTTGAGTCTGAAAAATTGTCATAGTATAAAACATTGAGCTACCATAACGTGGGTGTTGGATTCATGTCATTATGAGGTCTAAATAAGAAGGTATAGACGATTTAGAGCGTTTGTGTCAAGTTAATTGGTCAGTTCAAATGATCATTCTAAGCTGATCATTTGTGCTCATTGAGTAACGGCTTATAAGTTAACCATAATGCATGGCATCACGCAGTTTGGGATAAATTGGTTTACATGGAGGCTTTGTTGTATCTATTTGACTCTTAAATTTTGTCACAATATAGAAAATTGAGCTAGCATAATGTTGGCGTTGGATTCATGTCATTCTGATCTATAAATCAAAAAGTTTGAGGCGATCTTGTGTGGATTTTTCAAGTTGATTGGACAGTTCAAATGATCATTCTAAGCTGATCATTGGTGCTTATTGAGTAACGGCTTATAAGTGAGCATAATGCATGGCATCACGCAGTTTTGGATAGATTGGTTTACTTGGAGGCTTTGTTGTATCTATTTGAGTCTGAAATTTTGTCACAATATAGAAAATTGAGCTAGCCTAATGTTGGCGTTGGATTCACGTCATTCTGAGCTCTAAATCAAAAAGTTAGAGGCGATTTAGTGCAGATTTTTCAAGTTGATTGGACAGTTCAAATGATCATTCTAAGCTGATCATTGGTGCTTATTAAGTAACAGCTTATAAGTGAGCATAATGCATGGCATCACGCAGTTTTGGATAGATTGGTTTACTTGAAGGCTTTGTCGTATCTATTTGAGTCTAAAATGTTGTTACAATATAGAAAATTGAGCTAGCATAACGTGGGCGTTGGATTCATGTCATTATGAGCACTAAATCAAAAGTTAGAGACGATTTAGTGCGGACATGTCAAGTTGATTGGACAGTTCAAATGATCATGCTAAGCTGATCGTTGGTGCTTATTGAGTATTGGCTTAAAAGTGAAGCATAATGCATGGAATCACGCAGTTTTAGATAGATTGGTTTACTTGGAGGCTTTGTCGTATCTATTAGAGTCTGAAAAAAATTGTCATAGTATCGAAATTTGAGCTAGTATAACGTGGGCGTTGGATTTATGTCATTCTGAGCTCTAAATCAAAAGTTACTGACGATTTAGTGCGGACAGGTCAAGTTGATTGGTCAGTTCAAATGTTCATTCTAAGCTGATCATTGGTGCTTATTGAGTAACGGCTTATAAGTTAACCATAATGCATGGCATCACGCAGTTTTGCATAGATTGGTTTACTTGGAGGCTTTGTCGTATCTATTTGAGTCTGAAATTTTGGCACAATATAGGAAATTGAGCTAGCATAACGTGGGCGTTGGATTCATCTCATTCTGAGCTCTAAATCAAAAGTTATGGATGATTTAGTGCGGGCATGTCAGGTTGATTAGTCATTTCAAATTATCATTCTAAGCTGATCATTGGTGCTCATTGAGTAAAGGGTTATAAGCAAAGCATAATGCATGACATATGGCAGTGTGGGATATATTGGATTACTTGGAGGCTTCGTCGTATCTCTTTGAGTCTGAAAAATTGTCATAGTATAAAACATTGAGCTACCATAACGTGGGTGTTGGATTCATGTCATTATGAGGTCTAAATAAGAAGGTATAGACGATTTAGAGCGTTCGTGTCAAGTTAATTGGTCAGTTCAAATGATCATTCTAAGCTGATCATTTGTGCTCATTGAGTAACGGCTTATAAGTTAACCATAATGCATGGCATCACGCAGTTTGGGATAAATTGGTTTACATGGAGGCTTTGTTGTATCTATTTGACTCTGAAATTTTTGTCACAATATAGAAAATTGAGCTAGCATAATGTTGGCGTTGGATTCATGTCATTCTGATCTCTAAATCAAAAAGTTTGAGGCGATTTGTGCGGATTTTTCAAGTTGATTGGACAGTTCAAATGATCATTCTAAGCTGATCATTGGTGCTTATTGAGTAACGGCTTATAAGTGAGCATAATGCATGGCATCACGCAGTTTTGGATAGATTGGTTTACTTGGAGGCTTTGTTGTATCTATTTGAGTCTGAAATTTTGTCACAATATAGAAAATTGAGCTAGCATAATGTTGGCGTTGGATTCACGTCATTCTGAGCTCTAAATCAAAAAGTTAGAGGCGATTTAGTGCAGATTTTTCAAGTTGATTGGACAGTTCAAATGATCATTCTAAGCTGATCATTGGTGCTTATTAAGTAACGGCTTATAAGTGAGCATAATGCATGGCATCACGCAGTTTTGGATAGATTGGTTTACTTGAAGGCTTTGTCGTATCTATTTGAGTCTAAAATGTTGTTACAATATAGAAAATTGAGCTAGCATAACGTGGGCGTTGGATTCATGTCATTCTGAGAACTAAATCAAAAGTTAGAGACGATTTAGTGCGGACATGTCAAGTTGATTGGACAGTTCAAATGATCATGCTAAGCTGATCGTTGGTGCTTATTGAGTATTGGCTTAAAAGTGAAGCATAATGCATGGAATCACGCAGTTTTAGATAGATTGGTTTACTTGGAGGCTTTGTCGTATCTATTAGAGTCTGAAAAAAATTGTCATAGTATCAAAATTTGAGCTAGTATAACGTGGGCGTTGGATTTATGTCATTCTGAGCTCTAAATCAAAAGTTACTGAAGATTTAGTGCGGACAGGTCAAGTTGATTGGTCAGTTCAAATGTTCATTCTAAGCTGATCATTGGTGCTTATTGAGTAACGGCTTATAAGTTAACCATAATGCATGGCATCACGCAGTTTTGCATAGATTGGTTTACTTGGAGGCTTTGTCGTATCTATTTGAGTCTGAAATTTTGGCACAATATAGGAAATTGAGCTAGCATAACGTGGGCGTTGGATTCATCTCATTCTGAGCTCTAAATCAAAAGTTATGGATGATTTAGTGCGGGCATGTCAGGTTGATTAGTCATTTCAAATTATCATTCTAAGCTGATCATTGGTGCTCATTGAGTAAAGGGTTATAAGCAAAGCATAATGCATGACATATGGCAGTGTGGGATATATTGGATTACTTGGAGGCTTCGTCGTATCTCTTTGAGTCTGAAAAATTGTCATAGTATAAAACATTGAGCTACCATAACGTGGGTGTTGGATTCATGTCATTATGAGGTCTAAATAAGAAGGTATAGACGATTTAGAGCGTTTGTGTCAAGTTAATTGGTCAGTTCAAATGATCATTCTAAGCTGATCATTTGTGCTCATTGAGTAACGGCTTATAAGTTAACCATAATGCATGGCATCACGCAGTTTGGGATAAATTGGTTTACATGGAGGCTTTGTTGTATCTATTTGACTCTGAAATTTTGTCACAATATAGAAAATTGAGCTAGCATAATGTTGGCGTTGGATTCATGTCATTATGATCTATAAATCAAAAAGTTTGAGGCGATCTTGTGCGGATTTTTCAAGTTGATTGGACAGTTCAAATGATCATTCTAAGCTGATCATTGGTGCTTATTGAGTAACGGCTTATAAGTGAGCATAATGCATGGCATCACGCAGTTTTGGATAGATTGGTTTACTTGGAGGCTTTGTTGTATCTATTTGAGTCTGAAATTTTGTCACAATATAGAAAATTGAGCTAGCCTAATGTTGGCGTTGGATTCACGTCATTCTGAGCTCTAAATCAAAAAGTTAGAGGCGATTTAGTGCAGATTTTTCAAGTTGATTGGACAGTTCAAATGATCATTCTAAGCTGATCATTGGTGCTTATTAAGTAACAGCTTATAAGTGAGCATAATGCATGGCATCACGCAGTTTTGGATAGATTGGTTTACTTGAAGGCTTTGTCGTATCTATTTGAGTCTAAAATGTTGTTACAATATAGAAAATTGAGCTAGCATAACGTGGGCGTTGGATTCATGTCATTATGAGCACTAAATCAAAAGTTAGAGACGATTTAGTGCGGACATGTCAAGTTGATTGGAAAGTTCAAATGATCATGCTAAGCTGATCGTTGGTGCTTATTGAGTATTGGCTTAAAAGTGAAGCATAATGCATGGAATCACGCAGTTTTAGATAGATTGGTTTACTTGGAGGCTTTGTCGTATCTATTAGAGTCTGAAAAAATTGTCATAGTATCGAAATTTGAGTTAGTATAACGTGGGCGTTGGATTTATGTCATTGTGAGCTCTAAATCAAAAGTTACTGACAATTTAGTGCGGACAGGTCAAGTTGATTGGTCAGTTCAAATGTTCATTCTAAGCTGATCATTGGTGCTTATTGAGTAACGGCTTATAAGTTAACAATAATGCATGGCATCACGCAGTTTTGCATAGATTGGTTTACTTGGAGGCTTTGTCGTATCTATTTGAGTCTGAAATTTTGGCACAATATAGGAATTTCAGCTAGCATAACGTGGGCGTTGGATTCATCTCATTCTGAGCTCTAAATCAAAAGTTATGGATGATTTAGTGTGGGCATGTCAGGTTGATTAGTCATTTCAAATTATCATTCTAAGCTGATCATTGGTGCTCATTGAGTAAAGGGTTATAAGCAAAGCATAATGCATGACATATGGCAGTGTGGGATATATTGGATTACTTGGAGGCTTCGTCGTATCTCTTTGAGTCTGAAAAATTGTCATAGTATAAAACATTGAGCTACCATAACGTGGGTGTTGGATTCATGTCATTATGAGGTCTAAATAAGAAGGTATAGACGATATAGAGCGTTCGTGTCAAGTTAATTGGTCAGTTCAAATGATCATTCTAAGTTGATCATTTGTGCTCATTGAGTAACGGCTTATAAGTTAACCATAATGCATGGCATCACGCACTTTGGGATAAATTGGTTTACATGGAGGCTTTGTTGTATCTATTTGACTCTGAATTTTTGTCACAATATAGAAAATTGAGCTAGCATAATGTTGGCGTTGGATTCATGTCATTCTGATCTATAAATCAAAAAGTTTGAGGCGATCTTGTGCGGATTTTTCAAGTTGATTGGACAGTTCAAATGATCATTCTAAGCTATCATTGGTGCTTATTGAGTAACGGCTTATAAGTGAGCATAATGCATGGCATCACGCAGTTTTGGATAGATTGGTTTACTTGAAGGCTTTGTTGTATCTATTTGAGTCTGAAATTTTGTCACAATATAGAAAATTGAGCTAGCATAATGTTGGCGTTGGATTCACGTCATTCTGAGCTCTAAATCAAAAAGTTAGAGGCGATTTAGTGCAGATTTTTCAAGTTGATTGGACAGTTCAAATGATCATTCTAAGCTGATCATTGGTGCTTATTAAGTAACGGCTTATAAGTGAGCATAATGCATGGCATCACGCAGTTTTGGATAGATTTGTTTACTTGAAGGCTTTGTCGTATCTATTTGAGTCTAAAATGTTGTTACAATATAGAAAATTGAGCTAGCATAACGTGGGCGTTGGATTCATGTCATTCTGAGAACTAAATCAAAAGTTAGAGACGATTTAGTGCGGACATGTCAAGTTGATTGGACAGTTCAAATGATCATGCTAAGCTGATCGTTGGTGCTTATTGAGTATTGGCTTAAAAGTGAAGCATAATGCATGGAATCACGCAGTTTTAGATAGATTGGTTTACATGGAGGCTTTGTCGTATCTATTAGAGTCTGAAAAAAATTGTCATAGTATCGAAATTTGAGTTAGTATAACGTGGGCGTTGGATTTATGTCATTCTGAGCTCTAAATCAAAAGTTACTGACGATTTAGTGCGGACAGGTCAAGTTGATTGGTCAGTTCAAATGTTCATTCTAAGCTGATCATCGGTGCTTATTGAGTAACGGCTTATAAGTTAACCATAATGCATGGCATCACGCAGTTTTGCATAGATTGGTTTACTTGGAGGCTTTGTCGTATATATTTGAGTCTGAAATTTTGGCACAATATAGGAAATTGAGCTAGCATAACGTGGGCGTTGGATTCATCTCATTCTGAGCTCTAAATCAAAAGTTATGGATGATTTAGTGCAGGCATGTCAGGTTGATTAGTCATTTCAAATTATCATTCTAAGCTGATCATTGGTGCTCATTGAGTAAAGGGTTATAAGCAAAGCATAATGCATGACATATGGCAGTGTGGGATATATTGGATTACTTGGAGGCTTCGTCGTCTCTCTTTGAGTCTGTAAAATTGTCATAGTATAAAACATTGAGCTACCATAACGTGGGTGTTGGATTCATGTCATTATGAGGTCTAAATAAGAAGGTATAGACGATTTAGAGCGTTCGTGTCAAGTTAATTGGTCAGTTCAAATGATCATTCTAAGCTGATCATTTGTGCTCATTGAGTAACGGCTTATAAGTTAACCATAATGCATGGCATCACGCAGTTTGGGATAAATTGGTTTACAAGGAGGCTTTGTTGTATCTATTTGACTCTGAAATTTTGTCACAATATAGAAAATTGAGCTAGCATAATGTTGGCGTTGGATTCATGTTATTATGATCTATAAATCAAAAAGTTTGAGGCGATCTTGTGCGGATTTTTCAAGTTGATTGGACAGTTCAAATGATCATTCTAAGCTGATCATTGGTGCTTATTGAGTAACGGCTTATAAGTGAGCATAATGCATGGCATCACGCAGTTTTGGATAGATTGGTTTACTTGGAGGCTTTGTCGTATCTATTTGAGTCTGAAATTTTGTCACAATATAGAAAATTGAGCTAGCATAATGTTGGCGTTGGATTCATGTCATTCTGATCTCTAAATCAAAAAGTTAGAGGCGATTTAGTGCAGATTTTTCAAGTTAATTGGACAGTTCAAATGATCATTCTAAGCTGACCATTGGTGCTTATTGAGTAACGGCATATAAGTGAGCATAATGCATGGCATCACGCAGTTTTGGATAGATTGGTTTACTTGGAGGCTTTGTCGTATCTATTTGAGTCTGAAATTTTGTCACAATATAGAAAATTGAGCTAGCATAACGTGGGCGTTGGATTAATGTCATTCTGAGCACTAAATTAAAAGTTACAAACGACGCGGAAATGTCAAGTTGATTGGACAGTTCAAATGATCATTCTAAGCTGATCACTGGTGCTTATTGAGTAACGGCTTATAAGTGAAGCATAATGCATGGCATCACGCAGTTTTAGATAGATTGGTTTACTAGGAGGCTTTGTCGTATCTATTTGAGTTTGAAATTTTGTCACAATATAGAAAATTGAGCTAGCAAAATGTTGGCGTTGGATTCATGTCATTCTGAACTCTAAATCAAAAAGTTAGAGGCGCTTTAGTGCGGATTTGTCAAGTTGATTGGGCAGTTCAAATGATCATTCTAAGCTGATCATTGGTGCTTATTGAGTAACGGCTTTTATGTGAGCATAACGCATGGCATCACGTAGTTTTGGATAGATTGGTTTACTTGAAGGCTTTGTCGAATCTATTTGAGTCTGAAATTTTGTCACAATATAGAAATTGAGCTAGCATAACGTGGGCGTAGGATTCATGTCATTCTGAGCACTAAATCAAAGTTACTGACGATTTAGTGCGGACATGTCAAGTTGATTGGTCAGTTCAAATGATCATTCTAAGCTGATCATTGGTGCTTATTGAGTAACGGCTTATAAGTAACCATAATGCATGGCATCACGTAGTTTTGGATAGATTGGTTTACTTGGAGGCTTTGTCGTATCTATTTGAGTCGAAATTTTGTAACAATATAGAAAATTGAGCTAGCATAACGTGGGCGTTGGATTCATGTCATTCTGAGCTCTAAATCAAAAGTTATGGATGATTTAGTGCCATGTCAAGTTGATTAGTCATTCAAATGATCATTCTAAGCTGATCATTGGTGCTTATTGAGTAAAGGCTTATAAGTGAGCATAATGCATGGCATCACGCAGTTTTGGATAGATTGGTTTACTTGGAGGCTTTGTTATATCTATTTGAGTCAGAAATTTTGTCACAATATAGAAAATTGCGATAGCATAACGTGGGCGCTGGATTCATGTCATTCTGAGCACTAAATCAAAAGATATAGACGATATAGTGCGGACATGTCAAGTTGATTGGTCAGTTCAAATGATCATTCTAAGCTGATAATTGGTGCTTATTGAGTAGCGGCTTATAAGTTAACCGTAATGCATGGCATCACGCAGTTTTGGATAGATTGGTTTACTTGGAGGCTTTGTCGTATCTATTTGAGTCTGAAATTTTGTCACAATATAGAAAATTGCGCTAGCATAACGTGGGCGTTGGATTCATGTCATTCTGAGCACTAAATCAAAAGTTATAGACGATATAGTGCGGACATGTCAAGTTGATTGGTCAGTTCAAATGATCATTCTAAGCTGATAATTGGTGCTTATTGAGTAACGGCTTATAAGTTAACCATAATGCATGGCATCACGCAGTTTTGGATAGATTGGTTTACTTGGAGGCTTTGTTGTATCTATTTGAGTCAGAAATTTTGTCACAATATAGAAAATTGCGATAGCATAACGTGGGTGTTGGATTCATGTCATTCTGAGCACTAAATCAAAAGATATAGACGATATAGTGCGGACATGTCAAGTTGATTGGTCAGTTCAAATGATCATTCTAAGCTGATAATTGGTGCTTATTGAGTAGCGGCTTATAGGTTAACCATAATGCATGGCATCACGCAGTTTTGGATAGATTGGTTTACTTGGAGGCTTTGTCGTATCTATTTGAGTCAGAAATTTTGTCATAATATAGAAAATTACGATAGCATAATGTGGGCGTTGGATTCATGTCATTGTGAGCACTAAATCAAAAGTTATAGACGATATAGTGCGGACATGTCAAGTTGATTGGTCAGTTCAAATGATCATTCTAAGCTGATCATTGGTGCTTATTGAGTAACGGCTTATAAGTGAAGCATAATGCATTGCATCACGCAGTTTTAGATAGATTGGTTTACTAGGAGGCTTTGTCTTATCTATTTGAGTCTGAAATTTTGTCAAAATATAGAAAATTGAGCTAGCATAACGTGGGCGTTGGTTTTATGTCATTCTGATCTCTAAATCGGAAGTTATGGATCATTTAGTGCGGACTTGTCAAGTTGATTAGTCATTTCAAATGATCATTCTAAGCTGATCATTGGTGCTCATTGACTAATGGCTTATAAGTGAAGCATAATGCATGGCATCACGCTGTTTGGATAGATTGGATTAGTTGGGGGCTTCGTCGTATCTATTTGAGTCTGAAAAATTGTCATAGTATAGAAAATTGAGCTAGCACAACGTGGGTGTTGGATTCATGTCATTCTGAGCTTTAAATCAGAAGTTACGGACAATTTAGAGTGTTCATGTCAAGTTATTTGGTCAGTTCAAATGATCATTCTAAGCTGATCATTGGTGCCCATTGAGTAAATGCTTATAAGTGAAGCATAACGCATGGCATCACACAGTTTTGGATAGATCGGTTTACTTGGAGGCTTTGTCGCATCTATTTGAGTCTGAAATTTTCTCACAATATAGAAAGTTGAGCTAGCATAACGTGGGCATTGGATTCATATCATTCTGAGCTCTAAATCAAAAGTTACAGACGATTTAGTGCGGACATGTCAAGTTGATTGGTCAGTTCAAATGATCATTCTAAGCTGATCATTGGTGCTCATTGAGTAAAGGCTTATAAGTGAAGCATAATGCATGGCATCACAAGTTTGGGATAGATTGGATTACTTGGAGCTTTGTCGTATCTATTTGAGTCTGAAATTTTGTCAACAGTATAGAAAATTGATCTAGCATATAACGTGGGCATTGGATCATGTCATTCTGAGCTCTAAATCAAAATATACGATTTAGTGAGCGACATGTCAAGTTGTTTGGTCAGTTCAAATGATCATTCTAAGATGATCATTGGTGCTCATTGAGTAAAGGCTTATAAGTGAAGCATAATGCATGGCACGCAGTTTGGGATAGATTGATTACTTTGACGTTTTGTCGTATCTATTTGAGTGTGAAATTTTGTCATTGTATAGAAAATTGAGCTAGCATAACGTGGTTGTTGGATTCATGTCATTCTGAGCTCTAAATCAAAAGTTCCAGATGATTTAGTGCGGACATGTCAAGTTATTGGTCAGTTCAAATGATCATTTTAAGCTGATCATTGGTCCTTATTGAGTAAAGGCTTATAAGTGAAGCATAATGCATGGCATCACACAGTTTTGGATAGATTGGTTTACTTGGAGGCTTTGTCGTATCTATTTGAGTCTGAAATTTTATCATAATATAGAAAATTGAGCTAGCATAACGTGGGCGGTGGATTCATGTCATTCTGAGCACTAAATCAAAAGTTACAGTTGATTTAGTGCGGACATTTCAAGTTAATTGGTCAGTTCAAATGATCATTCTAAGCTGATCATTGGTGCTTATTGAGTACCGGCTTATAAGTGAAGCATAATGCATGGCATCACACAGTTTTGGAAAGATTGGTTTACTTGGTGGCGTTGTCGTATCTATTTGAGTCTGAAATTTTATCACAAGATAGAAAATTGAGCTACCATAACGTGGGTGTTGGATTCATGTCATTCTGAGAAATAAATAAAAAGTTACCAACGATTTAGTGCAGATATGTCAAGTTGATTGGTCAGTTCAAATTATAATTCTAAGCTGATCATTGGTGCTTATTGAGTAACGGCTTATAAGTGAAGCATAATGCATGGCATCATGCAGTTTTAGATAGATTGGTTTACTTGGAGGCTTTGTCGTATCTATTTGATTCTGAAATTTTGTCACAATATAGAAAATTGAGCTAGCATAACGTGGGCGTTGGATTTATGTCATTCTGAGCTCTAAATCAAAAGTTACAGACGATTTAGTGTGCACATGTCATGTTGATTGGTCAGTGCCAATGATCAATCTAAGTTGACCATTGCTGCTCACTGAGTAAAGGCTTATCAGTGAGGCATAATGCATGGAATCACGCAGCTTGGGATAGATTGGTTTACTTGGAAGTTTTTTCTTATCTGTTTGAGTCTAAAATTTTGTCACAATATAGGAAATTGAGCTGGCATAAAGTGGGCACTGGATTCATGTCATTCTGAGCACTAAATCAAAAGTTACGGACGATTTAGTGCCGACATGTCAAGTTGATTGGTCAGTTCAAATGATCATTCTAAGCGGATCATTGGTGCTTATTGAGTAACGGCTCATAAGTGAAGCATAATGCATGGCATCACGCTGTTTTGGGATAGATTGGATTAGTTGGGGGCATCGTCGTATCTATTTGAGTCTGAAAACTTGTCATAGTATAGAAAATTTAGCTAGCACAACTCGGGTGTTGCATTCATGTCATTCTGAGCTTTAAATCAGAAGTTACGGACAATTTAGAGTGTTCATGTCAAGTTAATTGGTCAGTTCAAACGATCATTCTAAGCTGATCATTGGTGCCCATTGAGTAAATGCTTATAAGCGAAGCATAACGCATGGCATCACACAGTTTTGGATAGATCGGTTTACTTGGAGGCTTTGTGGTATCTATTTGAGTCTGAAATTTTCTCACAATATAGAAAGTTGAGCTAGCATAACGTGGGCATTGGATTCATGTCATTCTGAGCACTAAATCAAAAGTTACAGGCGATTTAGTGCGGACTTGTCAAGTTGATTGGTCAGTTCAAATGATCATTCTAACCTGATCATTGGTGCTTATTAAGTAACGGCTTATAAGTGAGCATAATGCATGGCATCAGGCAGTTTTGGATAGATTGCTTTACTTGGAGGCTTTGTCGTATCTATTTGAGTCTGAAATTTTGTTACAATATAGAAAATTGAGCTAGCATAACGTGGGCGTTGGATTCATGTCATTCTGAGCACTAAATAAAAGTTACGGACAATTTAGTGCGGACATGTCAAGTTGATTGGTCAGTTCAAATGATCATTCTAAGCTGATCATTGGTGCTTATTGAGTAACGGCTTATAAGTGAAGCATAATGCATGGCATCACACAGTTTTGGATAGATTGGTTTACTTGGTTGGCTTGTCGTATCTATTTGAGTCTGAAATTTTGTCACAATATAGAAAATTGAGCTAGCATAACGTGGGCGTTGGATTCATGTCATTCTGAGCAGTAAATTAAAAGTTGGAGTTGATTTAGTGCGGACATTTCAAGTTCATTGGTCAGTTCAAATGATCATTCTAAGCTGATCATTGGTGCTTATTGAGTAACGGCTTATAAGTGAAGCATAATGCATGGCATCACACAGTTTTGGATAGATTGGTTTACTTGGTTGCCTTGTCGTATGTATTTGTGTCTGAAATTTTGTCACAATATAGAAAATTGAGCTACCATAACGTTGGCGTTTGATTTGATTCAATTCTGGGCTGTTCAAAAGTTTGAGAAGTTTGACATTCAACTTAACTTGGATAGGGGTTTTTTGGGTTGGTATTTGATGGAAAAGTGAAGTGAACCACACGAGGGGTGATGAACCTCGTGATAAATCACAAACTTAGAGCTAGGGGGGCTGGTCTCAACTAGATTCTAAGCGCACAAGATTCTTGAGAAAAAACTTGTTGGTGAAAAAGTTCTATCTTTATTAATATCAAAAAGGTTGTTGAACTACAATGCTGGAAGGAGCCTTATTAATATGCTCGACAGCTTGACCTTCTAGGGTCGACCCAAATAAGAAAATGAAAACTTACAAAGGTGCACAAGGAAAAGATACAAAAGTGTATAATCGAAAAAGGACCTATTCCTAAAATGTCTTTGACTCAATAAAGTAAATATTCTAGATCCTACCCTGCAAAACAGAAAGAGGCATATATTTGAATGAAACTTACCTTAACTTACCTCATGGCCAAGAAATGGAAGGTGGCTGTCCTTGTGGCATGCACGCGCCTTGCTCCTAGTCTTCGACTTGGAGTAGGGTTAAAAATCTTTGGGCCCTGACCTCTCTTGTCACTAAAGCCCAAGTCTCTGATGTCCATTGTGTTGTTGAGAAGCCATTGGACTCTTCCTTGCACTTTTGGCCCATTGTCTTTAGTCGATCTTCCTCTATGAGCTTGTCGACCCATAAGCTGAATTTGTGGAAGAGTGCCCTTGATCTGCTTCTTGTCATTGCTCCTTGAGGTACCACTGGTGTAGATACTTCTTCTAGGTGCATGTCCTGGAGCTGGTAGCTCATTTGGTCCGAGTCCTCTTGTGTGGAAGTGGAAATGCGCGTGTACTCGGCTGGATCGGCTGGATTGTGCACGATACTGGCCGGAATGCCTTCAGGACCGGCCAAGTTGATCCCGGAGTTGGCGGCATCACCAGAGGGACCGGGGGTGTCATCCACGTCGCCACCAAGTGTGCCGGAAGCTTGGGCCTCTTCGCCGGCAATGCTGACTGGTCTGGTCCTATAGGTCGAGTGTCCGGCGGTACTGCCTGGTCCGGCAGAAGTGCCAGATGGTCCTGCTGTCTCGGGCAAGCTTCCTGGTCGGCCAGTCTGGTCTCCTGGCTGGATGTACGACCTGATGTCCTCATCATCCCCTCCCTCTTCAGTAGGTTTTGTCCTCAATACTGGTTCATCTGCATGGAAAGGGGCTAAGTCAGTAACATTGAACGTATTGGACACATTAAACTCACCTGGGAGCTCGATCCGGTAGGCGTTGTTGTTGATCCTCTCGAGCACTCTGAATGGTCCATCTCCTCTCGGTGCTAGCTTGGAACTCCTTAGGTTTGGGAACCTCTCCTTCTGTAGGTGTAGCCACACCCAATCGCCTGGTTGAAAGATCACCTCCTTTCTTCCCTTGTTGGCATGAGTCACGTATTGTCCGGTCCTCTTCTCCAAGTTTTCTGCTACCTTCTGGTGTAACCTCCTTATGAACTCTGCTTTGGATGCTCCGTTGAGCTTGCTCATCTCAGCTGGTGGTAGTGGCGTTTGCTCCAATGGGGTGAGAGGGTTGAAGCTGTATACTACTTCAAATGGTGTCTTCTTGGTTGCTAAGTGCACGGCTCGGTTGTAAGCGAACTCTATGAATGGCAGACACTCCACCCAAGTCTTTAGGTTCTTCCCTAGTGTAGTCCTGAGAAGGGTTGATAGTGTCCTGTTGACAACTTCAGTTTGTCCATCGGTTTGAGGATGGCAGGTGGTAGAGAAGAGTAGCTTCGTGCCTAGCTTTCTCCAAAGGGTCCTCCAGAAATGGCTGAGGAACTTGGTGTCCCTGTCTGATACGATGGTCCTTGGCATTCCATGAAGCCGTACTATCTCCCTGAAGAACAGCTCCGCTGTTTGTGTGGCATCATTGACATTGGCACATGGAATGAAGTGTGCCATCTTGGAGAATCTGTCCACCACTACAAAGATTGCATCTTTGTGGTTGATCTTGGGCAGACCTAGAACAAAATCCATCGAGATGTCCACCCATGGATGTGTCGGTATGGGCAGTGGAGATACAACCCGTGAGGTTGCACTCGGGAATTTGCCTTCTTGCAAGTGATGCATCTTGCACAATGAGCTTCTACTGTCCTCTTGATGTGTGGCCAGTAGAAGTGCTCCTTGACAACTGCTAGAGTCTTGTCGACACCAAAGTGGCCCATGAGTCCTCCTCCATGAGCTTCTCGGATGATAAGCTCCCTTAATGATCCTTGTGGTATGCACAGCCTTCTTTCTCGGAACAAGAATCCCTCATGGATGTAGAACTTGCCATGACTCCCTGTGCCACACTCCTTGTAGCTCTCAGCAAAGTCAGGATCATCCTTGTATAAGTCCTTGATGTGCTAGAATCCTAGGACCTTTGCCTCCATTGTTGATATCAAGGCAAACCTCCTTGATAGTGCATCGGCTACCACATTGTCTTTGCCCTTCCTGTACTTGATGACATATGGGAAGGTCTCTATGAACTCCATCCACCTGGCATGTCTCCTCTTGAGATTGGTTTGCCCTCTGAGGTGTTTGAGAGTCTCATGATCAGTGTGGATCACAAACTCCTTGGACAGCAAGTAATGCTGCCAAGTCTCAATGCTCGGACAAGGGCATAAAGATCCTTGTCATAAGTGGGGTAGTTCAGTGAGGCACCCCCTAGCTTCTCACAGAAGTATGCCACTGGTCTCCCTCCTTGGGTTAGCACTGCTCCTATGCCTATTCCAGAGGCATCACACTCCACTTCAAACGCCTTGTTGAAGTCGGGAAGGACTAGCACTGGTGCGTGTGTAAGGCTGTCCTTCAAGGCCTGGAATGCCTTCTCCTGAGCTTCTCCCCAGCTGAATCCCACGTTCTTCTTCACTACTACCGTCAGTGGTGAGGCAATACTGCTGAAGTTGGGCACGAATCTCCTATAGAAGCTGGCCAGTCCGTGGAAGCTCCTTACTTGGCTGATGTTCCCTGGTGTTGGCCATTCTTGTATGGCTCGAATCTTCTCCTCATCAACCTGTAGGCCCTGTGAACTCACAACAAAACCTAAAAGACAAGCTTATCAGTACAAAAGGTGCACTTCTTGAGATTGGCATAAAGCTCTTCTTGTCGAAGGGTTTTAAGTACCATCTCAAGATGTGTGAGGTGTTCCCGTAGGCACTTACTATAAACTAGTATATCATCAAAGTAAACTACCACAAACTTACTGATGTACGCCCTAAGAACTTGGTTCATAAGGCGCATGAAGGTGCTTGAGGCATTAGTCAAGCCGAATGGCATGACTGTCCACTCGTAGAGCCCTTGCTTTGTCTTGAAAGCAGTCTTCCACTTATCACCTTCCTTCATTCTTACCTGGTGGTATCCACTTTTGAGGCCTATCTTGGAGAAGACCGTGGCTCCACTCAGCTCATCTAACATGTCATCCAGCCGTGGTATTGGATGCCGGTACTTGACTGTGATGTTGTTGATTGCTCGGCAGTCCACGCACATGCTCCAAGTCCCATCCTTCTTGGGCACTAGTAGCACTGGTACGACACATGGACTGAGGCTCTCTCGAACATATCCTTTCACCAGGAGCTCCTTGACTTGCTTCTTAAGCTCCTTGGACTCCTCTGGACTCATCCGGTAGGCTGGCCGGTTGGGCAGGGCTGCTCCGGGCACTAGATCAATCTGGTGTTCTATACCACGTAAAGGAGGCAAGCCTGCTGGTATCTCCTCTGTAAATACATCCTGGAACTTGTTGAGGAGAGTTGCTACTTCAGGAGGTAGCTCTACCTGTCCCTGTTCTACACTCAAAACTTCTTTGAAGACCATTAGTAACGTTAAATCCTTCGAGGCTAAAGCTCTCTGGACATGGCTTGGTTGAATAAGAAAATTAGACTTGATAAGTTTCTTTTCCTTACTCATTAGGAGTTGTAGCTCGTGTACCTGGGCAGGTGTAAGAGGAGCTAGGCTGACCTTTCTCTTGTCATGCACGAAGGTGTAGAGATTGGTTCGGCCATCATGCCTGGTCTCTTTGTCAATATGCCATGGTCTTCCTAGTAGAAGATGGCCAGCTTGCATGGGCACCACGTCGCACACGACTTGGTCTTGATACTTTCCCACACTGAATGGTACAATGACTTGTTCATGGATCTTTAGCTCCACTTTGTCATCGAGCCATCTCAGTCTATATGGTCGAGGATGCCTTGTCTTCTCTAGACCTAGCTTATCAACCATATATGCACTAGCAACGTTAGTGCAAGAACCACCATGTATGATGAGGTTACATACCTTGCCCTTGATGGTGCAACGGCTGTGGAAGATGTTCTCCCTTTGGATGGTCTCTGAAGGATCCACCATTGCACTGAGGATACGTCTAGTGACCAGCACTTCCCCAACATCAGGGTACTCAATGTCACCATACTCTCCTTCTGGCTTATAGTCCTCCTCATCATTGAGCTCCAATCTGTTCCTTAGCTTCTCGAACTCTTCATAGTACTCCTCTACTGATCTGGTACCCTGCTTAAGAGTACGAAAACGATGTTGCAAATCTCTATGAAAGTAAGGTGGAACAAACCTTTGTCGCATGAGGTCTTTCATGTCGACCCATGAGTCTATGGGCCTCATTCTCTTCCTCCTTCTGTCAGATACCTCACGATCCCACCAGATGAGGGCATTGTCCGTGAGTTGTGCTACTGCCATTGAGACTTTCCTAGGTCCTGGTTGGTTGTAGTGATCAAAGATATGATCCATTCTTCTTTCCCAATCTAGGTAAGCCTTGGGGTCTACTTTTCCTGCAAAACTAGGAGGAGTTAGCTTAACATCAGGATGATTTACCCGGTTGTAGGTGTGTTCATCTCCATCCTCATGATGTCTAGGAGGCATTCTTGGTCTCTGGTGAAGACCATATGGCTCAAAGCCATCATCTTCTGCCTCTGGTTGCCGTGGAGGTCCTCTCGGCCTAGGGTGATAGTTATGATGTCGTGTGTCCTCATCTCCATCTGGCTGGGGTTCCTCCTGTTCGTGCCATGTCCTAAGGTGCTCAGGACCCTCAGGACGGTCTTGCTCAGTTCTCACGTGCCTTATGGCCTGGAATCTCACCGGTCTTTCCACGCGCTCCAACCTCTCGCCTATGGATGCGAGTTGTGTTTGGAGTGTGGTGAACATGGCCATCATGGCTTCAGTTGCTTCTCTATTTTCTTCTGCCATTGTGTGCTACAAAAAAGAAGACAAGTTAGGATGCTCCTAAATTATTAGGAGGGTTTTCTATTTATAAGGATTCAAAAAATTTGCAAAAAGGAAAAAATCTGAGAATTGGAAATTCAAAGATATGAAGATTTGAGAAAAAGGAAACTTTCTTGACAACTTGTGCTAGCTGTCCAATTCGAATTCTTTTAGTATTCTTTCTATTTTCTTTTTCTTTTCTTTTTAATTTAACTTAAAAATAAAGGAAATATGATTTAAACAAAAAGGAAAACGTAAATGGCAATGCAAAAGTGAATCTAAACCCTAGTGATACACATAGAAGGCTAGATGCACTCGGTTTGGAGTTTGATGTTATTTTTTTGATTTTTCTTGAATGCGACTTAAACTAATGCAAGAACTCAAAACAAAACAAGCAAAAGGATAGAAACAACCTGGTTTAGGAGCTTTAAGCTCTGTTACCAAAATGATACAAGCCTTGATTCAAGGATGTATGCGCGTGGGCTGTTTGGAGAAGTTTAGGTGAGAAACTCGACCTTAGACTTCTTGGATAGGGGTTTTGGGTTGGTATTCGATGGAAAGGTGAAGTGAACCACACGAGGGGTGATGAACCTCGTGATAAATCACAAACTTAGAGCTAGGAGGGCTGGTCTCAACTAGATTCTAAGCGCACAAGATTCTTGAGAGAAAACTTGTTGGTGAAAAAGTTCTATCTTTATTAATATCAAAAAGGTTGTTGAACTACAATGCTGGAAGGAGCCATATTAATATGCTCGACAGCTTGACCTTCTAGGGTCGACCCAAATAAGAAAAGGAAAACTTACAAAAGTGCACAAAGGAAAAGATACAAAAGTGTATAATCGAAAAAGGACCTATTCCTAAAATGTTTTTGACTCAATAAAGTAAATATTCTAGATCCTACCCTGCAAAACAGAAAGAGGCAAATATTCTTATTGAAAACTTACCTTAACTTACCTCATGGCCAAGAAATGGAAGGTGGCCGTCCTTGTGGCATGCACGCGCCTTGCTCCTAGTCTTCGACTTGGAGTAGGGTTAAAAATCTTTGGGCCCTGACCTCTCTTGTCACTAAAGCCCAAGTCTCTGATGTCCCTTGTGTTGTTGAGAAGCCATTGGACTCTTCCTTGCACTTTTGGCCCATTGTCTTTAGTCGATCTTCCTCTATGAGCTTGTCGACCCATAAGCTGAATTTGTGGAAGAGTGCCCTTGATCTGCTTCTTGTCATTGCTCCTTGAGGTACCACTGGTGTAGATACTTCTTCTAGGTGCATGTCCTGGAGCTGGTAGCTCATTTGGTCCGAGTCCTCTTGTGTGGAAGTGGAAATGTGCGTGTACTCGGCTGGATCGGCTGTACCGGCTGGATTGTGCGCGATACTGGCCGGAATGCCTTCAGGACCGGCCAAGTTGATCCCGGAGTTGGCGGCATCACCAGAGGGACCGGCGGTGTCATCCACATTGCCACCAAGTGTGCCGGAAGCTTGGGCCTCTTCGCTGGCAATGCTGACCGGTCTGGTCCTATTGGTCGAGGGTCCGGCGGTACTACCTGGTCCGGCAGATGTGCCAGATGGTCCTGCTGTCTCGGGCAAGCTTCCTGGTCGGCCAGTCTGGTCTCCTGGCTGGATGTACGACCTGATGTCCTCATCAGCGTTGGATTCATGTCACTCTGAAAAATAAATCAAAAGTTACAAACGATTTAGTGCGGATATGCCAAGTTGATTGGTCAGTTCAAATTATAATTCTAAGCTGATCATTGGTGCGTATTGAGTAACGGCTTATAAGTGAAGCATAATGCATGGCATCACGCAGTTTTAGATAGATTGGTTTACTAGGAGGCTTTGTCGTATCTATTTGATTCTGAAATTTTGTCACAATATAGAAAATTGAGCTACCATAACGTGGGCGTTGGATTTATGTCATTCTGATCTCTAAATCAAAAGTTACAGACGATTTAGTGTGCACATGTCATGTTGATTGGTAAGTGCCAATGATCAATCTAAGTTGACCATTGCTGCTCACTGAGTAAAGGCTTATCAGTGAAGCATAATGCATGGCATCACACAGTTTTGGATAGATCGGTTTACTTGGAGGCTTTGTCGTATCTATTTGAGTCTGAAATTTTCTCACAATATAGAAAGTTGAGCTAGCATAACATGGGCATTGGATTCATGTCATTCTGAGCAGTAAATCAAAAGTTACAGACGATTTAGTGCGGACTTGTCAAGTTGATTGGTCAGTTCAAATGATCATTTTAACCAGATCATTGGTGCTTATTAAGTAACGGCTTATAAGTGAGCATAATGCATGGCATCAGGTGGTTTTGGATAGATTGCTTTACTTGGAGGCTTTCTCGTATCTATTTAAGTCTGAAATTTTGTCACAATATAGAAAATTGAGCTAGCATAACGTGGGCGTTGGATTCATTTCATTCTGAACACTAAATAAAACGTTACGGACAATTT
>CM032165.1:13021413-13035125 GCA_018901935.1 Pugionium cornutum | reverse complement strand
CTTGCATTAGTTTAAGTCGCATTCAAGAAAAATCAAAAAAATAACCTCAAACTCCAAACCGAGTGCATCTAGCCTCCTACGTGTATCACTAGGGTTTAGATTCACTTTTTGCATTGCATACACGTTTTCCTTCTTGTTTAAGTCATATTTCCTTTATTTTTAAGTCTAATTAAAAAGAAAAGAAAAAGAAAATAGAAAAGATACTAAAGAAATTCGAATTGGACAGCTAGCACAAGTTGTCTAGGAAGTTTCCTTTTTTCGAATTTCCTTTCTTTAGAATTTTTCCTTTTGCATTTTTTCAAACCACATATAAAAAGAAAACTCTCCTAATAATTTAGGAGCACCCTAATTATCTTCTTTCTTTGTAGCACACATGGGAGAAGAGAATAGAGACGCAGCTGAAGCCATGATGGCCATGTTCACCACACTCCAAACACAACTCGCATCCATAGGCGAGAGGTTGGAGCGCAGCGTGGAGAGACCAGTAAGATTCCAGGCCATAAGGCACGTGAGCTGAGCCAGATCGTCCTGAGGGTCCTGAGTACCTTAGGACACGGCACGAACAGGAGGAACCCCAGCCAGATGGAGATGAGGACACGCAACCTCATAACTATCACCATAGGCGAGAGGACCTCCACGGCAACCAGAGGCAGAAGATGATGGCTTTGAGCCATATGGTCTTCACCAGAGACCAAGAATGCCTCTAGACGTCATGAGGATGGAGATGAACACACCTATAACCGGGTAATTCATCCTGATGTTAAACTAACTCCTCCAACTTTTGCAGGAAAAGTAGACCCGAGGCTTACCTAGATTGGGAGAAGCGAATGGATCATATCTTTGATCACTACAACCAACCAGGACCTAGGAGAGTCTCAATGGCAGTAGCACAACTCACGGACAATGCCCTCATCTGGTGGGATCGTGAGGTATCTGACAGAAGGAGGAAGAGAATGAGGCCCGTAGACTCATGGGTCGACATGAAAGACCTCATGCGACAAAGGTATGTTCCACCCTACTTCCATAGGGATTTGCAACGACGTTTTCGTACTCTTAAGCAGGGTACCAGATCAGTAGAGGAGTACTATGAAGAGTTCGAAAGTTTAAGGAACAGATTGGAGCTCAATGATGATGAAGAAGCATTGATGGCGCAATTCTTGGATGGACTCCAAGAAAGGATCAGCTGCAAGGTGGAAAGGCAAATCTACAACGACTTCAAGGACTTGTTCCACCTATCTGTGCAAGCTGAACAGCACATCAAACGTAAGAGCCAAGACATCCGCAGCAAGCCTAGGACACCTTGGGCACCAAGCAACATGCCTAAGACAGTAGACAAAGGCAAAAGCGTGGAGATCGTGTCAAGGTTCAAGAGCAAGCCTCCTGAACCCACCCGTGACCAGAGAGAGCGTGGTAAGTCTTCTAACCCTCAAAGATCACGTGACATAACTTGTTTCAAGTGTAGGGGACGTGGACACATCTCAAGGGAGTGCCCAAACAACCGAGTCATGCTGATTACGGAGGCAGGAGAGTATGAGTCCCAAGATGAAGAGGACTATGAGCCAGAAGGAGAGTGTGGTGACATTGAGTACAATGATGTTGGGGAAGTGCTGGTCACTAGACGTATCCTCAGTGCAATGGTGGATCCTTCAGAGACCATCCAAAGGGAGAACATCTTCCACAGCTGTTGCACCATCAATGGCAAGGTATGTAACCTCATCATAGATGGTGGTTCTTGCACTAACGCTGCTAGTGCATATATGGTTGATAAGCTAGGTCTAGAGAAGACAAGGCATCCTCGACCATATAGACTGAGATGGCTCGATGACAAAGTGGAGCTAAAGATCCATGAACAAGTCATTGTACCATTCAGTGTTGGCAAGTATCAAGACCAAGTCGTGTGCGACATGGTGCCCATGCAAGCTGGCCATCTTCTACTAGGAAGACCATGGCATATTGACAAAGAGACCAGGCATGATGGCCGAACCAATCTCTACACCTTCGTGCATGACAAGAGAAAGGTCAGCCTAGCTCCTCTTACACCTGCCCAAGTACATGAGCTACAACTCCAAATGAGTAAGGAAAAGAAACTTGTCAAGTCTAACTTTCTTATTCAACCTAGTCATGTCCGGAGAGCTTTAGCCTCAAAGGACTTAATGTTACTAATGGTTTTCAAGGAAGTGTTGAGTATAGAACAGGGACAGGTAGAGCTACCTCATGAAGTAGCAACACTCCTCAACAAATTCCAGGATGTATTTCCAGAGGAGATACCAGCAGGCTTGCCTCCTTTACGTGGCATAGAACACCAGATTGATCTAGTGCCCGGAGCAGCCCTGCCCAACCGGCCAGCCTACCGGATGAGTCCAGAGGAGTCCAAGGAGCTTGAGAAGCAAGTGAAGGAGCTCCTGGAGAAAGGATATGTTCGAGAGAGCCCCAGTCCATGTGTTGTACCAGTGCTACTAGTGCCCAAGAAGGATGGGACTTGGCGCATGTGCGTGGACTGCCGAGCAATCAACAACATCACAGTCAAGTATAGGCATCCAATACCACGACTGGATGACATGCTAGATGAGCTGAGTGGAGACACGGTCTTCTCCAAGATAGACCTCAAAAGTGGATACCACCAGGTAAGAATGAAGGAAGGTGATGAGTGGAAGACTGCTTTCAAGACAAAGCAAGGGCTCTACGAGTGGACAGTCATGCCATTTGGCTTGACTAATGCCCCAAGCACCTTCATGCGCCTTATGAACCAAGTTCTTAGGGCGTACATCAGTAAGTTCGTAGTATTTTACTTTGATGACATTTTGGTTTATAGTAAGTGCCTACGGGAACACCTCACACATCTTGAGATTGTACTTAAAACCCTTCGACAAGAAGAGCTTTATGCCAATCTCAAGAAGTGCACCTTTTGTACTGATAAGCTTGTCTTTTTAGGTTTTGTTGTGAGCTTACAGGGCCTACAGGTTGATGAAGAGAAGATTCGAGCCATACAAGAATGGCCAACACCAGGAAACATCAGCCAAGTAAGGAGCTTCCACGGACTGGCCAGCTTCTATAGGAGATTCGTGCCCAACTTCAGCAGTATTGCCTCACCACTGACGGCAGTGGTGAAGAAGAACGTGGGATTCAGCTGGGGAGAAGCTCAGGAGAAGGCATTCCAGGCCTTGAAGGACAGCCTTACACACGCACCAGTGCTAGTCCTTCCCGACTTCAACAAGACGTTTGAAGTGGAGTGTGATGCCCCTGGAATAGGCATAGGAGCAGTGCTACACCTACGGCAGGAGAGGTTCCCAAACCTAAGGAGTTCCAAGCTAGCACCAAGAGGAGATGGACCATTCAGAGTGCTCGGGAGGATCAACAACAACGCCTACCGGATCGAGCTGCCAGGTGAGTTTAATGTGTCCAATACGTTCAATGTTACTTACTTGGCCCCTTTCCATGCAGATGATCCAGTTTTGAGGACAAAACCTACTGAAGAGGGAGGGAATGATGAGGACATCAGGTCGTACATCCAGCCAGGAGACCAGACTGGCCGACCAGGAAGCTTGCCCGAGACAGCAGGACCATCTGGCGCGCCTGCCGGACCAGACAGTACCGCCGGACCCTCGACCTATAGGACCAGACCGGTCAACATCGCCGGCGGAGGAGGCCCAAGCTTCCGGCACACTTGGTGGGGACGTGAATGACACCGCCGGTCCCCTGATGACACCGCCGACTCCGGATCAACTTGGCCGGTCCTGAAGTCATTCCGGCCAGTACCACGCACAATCCAGCCGGTACAGGCCATCCAGCCGAGTACACGCACACTTCCACTTCTACACAAGAGGACTCGGACCAAATGAGCTACCAGCTCCAGGACATGCACTTAGAGGAAGTATCTACACCAGTGGTACCTCCAGGAGCAATGAAGAAGCAGATCAAGAGCACTCTTCCACAAATTCAGCTTATGGGTCGACAATAGAGGAAGAGCAGCTAAGGACAATGGGCCAGAAGAGAAAATTAGAGTCCAAAGGCTTCTCAACAACACAAGGAACATCAGAGACTTGGGCTTTAGTGGCAAGAGAGGTCAGGGCCCAAAGATATTTAACCCTACTCCAAGTCGAAGACTAGGAGCAAGGCGCTGCAGATGCCACAAGGATCGGCCACCTTCCATTTCTTGGCCGTGAGGTGAGTTAAGGTAAGTTTACATTCTAATATATGCCCTCTTTCTGTTTTGCAGGGTAGGATCTAGAATATTTACTTTTATTGAGTAAAAAACATTTTAGGAATAGGTCCTTTTTGATTATACACTTTTGTATCTTTTCCTTTGTGCACTTTTGTAAGTTTTCCTTTTCTTATTTGGGTCGACCCTAGAAGGTCAAGCTGTCGAGCATATTAATAAGGCTCCTTCCAGCATTGTAGTTCGACAACCTTTTTGATTATTAATAAAGTAGAACTTTTTCCCTACAAGTTTCTCTCTAAGAATCTTGTGCGCTTAGAACCTAGTTGAGACCAGCCCTCCTAGCTCTAAGTTTGTGATTTATCACGAGGTTCATCACCCTCGTGTGGTTCACTTCACCTTTCCATCGAATACCAACCCAAAAACCCCTATCCAAGAAGTCTAAGGTCGAGTTTCTCACCTACACTTCTCCAAACAGCCCAGCATACATCCTTGAATCAAGGCTTGTATCAAGTAGGGTTAAAAATCTTTGGGCCCTGACCTCTCTTGTCACTAAAGCCCAAGTCTCTGATGTCCATTGTGTTGTTGAGAAGCCATTGGACTCTTCCTTGCACTTTTGGCCCATTGTCTTTAGTCGATCTTCCTCTATGAGCTTGTCGACCCATAAGCTGAATTTGTGGAAGAGTGCCCTTGATCTGCTTCTTGTCATTGCTCCTTGAGGTACCACTGGTGTAGATACTTCTTCTAGGTGCATGTCCTGGAGCTGGTAGCTCATTTGGTCCGAGTCCTCTTGTGTGGAAGTGGAAATGCGCGTGTACTCGGCTGGATCGGCTGGATTGTGCACGATACTGGCCGGAATGCCTTCAGGACCGGCCAAGTTGATCCCGGAGTTGGCGGCATCACCAGAGGGACCGGGGGTGTCATCCACGTCACCACCAAGTGTGCCGGAAGCTTGGGCCTCTTCGCCGGCAATGCTGACTGGTCTGGTCCTATAGGTCGAGTGTCCGGCGGTACTGCCTGGTCCGGCAGAAGTGCCAGATGGTCCTGCTGTCTCGGGCAAGCTTCCTGGTCGGCCAGTCTGGTCTCCTGGCTGGATGTACGACCTGATGTCCTCATCATCCCCTCCCTCTTCAGTAGGTTTTGTCCTCAATACTGGTTCATCTGCATGGAAAGGGGCTAAGTCAGTAACATTGAACGTATTGGACACATTAAACTCACCTGGGAGCTCGATCCGGTAGGCGTTGTTGTTGATCCTCTCGAGCACTCTGAATGGTCCATCTCCTCTCGGTGCTAGCTTGGAACTCCTTAGGTTTGGGAACCTCTCCTTCTGTAGGTGTAGCCACACCCAATCGCCTGGTTGAAAGATCACCTCCTTTCTTCCCTTGTTGGCATGAGTCACGTATTGTCCGGTCCTCTTCTCCAAGTTTTCTGCTACCTTCTGGTGTAACCTCCTTATGAACTCTGCTTTGGATGCTCCGTTGAGCTTGCTCATCTCAGCTGGTGGTAGTGGCGTTTGCTCCAATGGGGTGAGAGGGTTGAAGCTGTATACTACTTCAAATGGTGTCTTCTTGGTTGCTAAGTGCACGGCTCGGTTGTAAGCGAACTCTATGAATGGCAGACACTCCACCCAAGTCTTTAGGTTCTTCCCTAGTGTAGTCCTGAGAAGGGTTGATAGTGTCCTGTTGACAACTTCAGTTTGTCCATCGGTTTGAGGATGGCAGGTGGTAGAGAAGAGTAGCTTCGTGCCTAGCTTTCTCCAAAGGGTCCTCCAGAAATGGCTGAGGAACTTGGTGTCCCTGTCTGATACGATGGTCCTTGGCATTCCATGAAGCCGTACTATCTCCCTGAAGAACAGCTCCGCTGTTTGTGTGGCATCATTGACATTGGCACATGGAATGAAGTGTGCCATCTTGGAGAATCTGTCCACCACTACAAAGATTGCATCTTTGTGGTTGATCTTGGGCAGACCTAGAACAAAATCCATCGAGATGTCCACCCATGGATGTGTCGGTATGGGCAGTGGAGATACAACCCGTGAGGTTGCACTCGGGACTTTGCCTTCTTGCAAGTGATGCATCTTGCACAATGAGCTTCTACTGTCCTCTTGATGTGTGGCCAGTAGAAGTGCTCCTTGACAACTGCTAGAGTCTTGTCGACACCAAAGTGGCCCATGAGTCCTCCTCCATGAGCTTCTCGGATGATAAGCTCCCTTAATGATCCTTGTGGTATGCACAGCCTTCTTTCTCGGAACAAGAATCCCTCATGGATGTAGAACTTGCCATGACTCCCTGTGCCACACTCCTTGTAGCTCTCAGCAAAGTCAGGATCATCCTTGTATAAGTCCTTGATGTGCTAGAATCCTAGGACCTTTGCCTCCATTGTTGATATCAAGGCAAACCTCCTTGATAGTGCATCGGCTACCACATTGTCTTTGCCCTTCCTGTACTTGATGACATATGGGAAGGTCTCTATGAACTCCATCCACCTGGCATGTCTCCTCTTGAGATTGGTTTGCCCTCTGAGGTGTTTGAGAGTCTCATGATCAGTGTGGATCACAAACTCCTTGGACAGCAAGTAATGCTGCCAAGTCTCAATGCTCGGACAAGGGCATAAAGATCCTTGTCATAAGTGGGGTAGTTCAGTGAGGCACCCCCTAGCTTCTCACAGAAGTATGCCACTGGTCTCCCTCCTTGGGTTAGCACTGCTCCTATGCCTATTCCAGAGGCATCACACTCCACTTCAAACGTCTTGTTGAAGTCGGGCAGGACTAGCACTGGTGCATGTGTAAGGCTGTCCTTCAAGGCCTTGAGTGCCTTCTCCTGAGCTTCTCCCCAGCTGAATCCCACGTTCTTCTTCACTACTGCCGTCAGTGGTGAGGCAATACTGCTGAAGTTGGGCACGAATCTCCTATAGAAGCTGGCCAGTCCGTGGAAGCTCCTTACTTGGCTGATGTTTCCTGGTGTTGGCCATTCTTGTATGGCTCGAATCTTCTCTTCATCAACCTGTAGGCCCTGTAAGCTCACAACAAAACCTAAAAAGACAAGCTTATCAGTACAAAAGGTGCACTTCTTGAGATTGGCATAAAGCTCTTCTTGTCGAAGGGTTTTAAGTACAATCTCAAGATGTGTGAGGTGTTCCCGTAGGCACTTACTATAAACCAAAATGTCATCAAAGTAAAATACTACGAACTTACTGATGTACGCCCTAAGAACTTGGTTCATAAGGCGCATGAAGGTGCTTGGGGCATTAGTCAAGCCAAATGGCATGACTGTCCACTCGTAGAGCCCTTGCTTTGTCTTGAAAGCAGTCTTCCACTCATCACCTTCCTTCATTCTTACCTGGTGGTATCCACTTTTGAGGCCTATCTTGGAGAAGACCGTGGCTCCACTCAGCTCATCTAACATGTCATCCAGCCGTGGTATTGGATGCCGGTACTTGACTGTGATGTTGTTGATTGCTCGGCAGTCCACGCACATGCTCCAAGTCCCATCCTTCTTGGGCACTAGTAGCACTGGTACGGCACATGGACTGAGGCTCTCTCGAACATATCCTTTCACCAGGAGCTCCTTGACTTGCTTCTTAAGCTCCTTGGACTCCTCTGGACTCATCCGGTAGGCTGGCCGGTTGGGCAGGGCTGCTCCGGGCACTAGATCAATCTGGTGTTCTATACCACGTAAAGGAGGCAAGCCTGCTGGTATCTCCTCTGTAAATACATCCTGGAACTTGTTGAGGAGAGTTGCTACTTCAGGAGGTAGCTCTACCTGTCCCTGTTCTACACTCAAAACTTCTTTGAAGACCATTAGTAACGTTAAATCCTTCGAGGCTAAAGCTCTCTGGACATGGCTTGGTTGAATAAGAAAATTAGACTTGATAAGTTTCTTTTCCTTACTCATTTGGAGTTGTAGCTCGTGTACCTGGGCAGGTGTAAGAGGAGCTAGGCTGACCTTTCTCTTGTCATGCACGAAGGTGTAGAGATTGGTTCGGCCATCATGCCTGGTCTCTTTGTCAATATGCCATGGTCTTCCTAGTAGAAGATGGCCAGCTTGCATGGGCACCACGTCGCACACGACTTGGTCTTGATACTTTCCCACACTGAATGGTACAATGACTTGTTCATGGATCTTTAGCTCCACTTTGTCATCGAGCCATCTCAGTCTATATGGTCGAGGATGCCTTGTCTTCTCTAGACCTAGCTTATCAACCATATATGCACTAGCAACGTTAGTGCAAGAACCACCATGTATGATGAGGTTACATACCTTGCCCTTGATGGTGCAACGGCTGTGGAAGATGTTCTCCCTTTGGATGGTCTCTGAAGGATCCACCATTGCACTGAGGATACGTCTAGTGACCAGCACTTCCCCAACATCAGGGTACTCAATGTCACCATACTCTCCTTCTGGCTTATAGTCCTCCTCATCATTGAGCTCCAATCTGTTCCTTAGCTTCTCGAACTCTTCATAGTACTCCTCTACTGATCTGGTACCCTGCTTAAGAGTACGAAAACGATGTTGCAAATCTCTATGAAAGTAAGGTGGAACAAACCTTTGTCGCATGAGGTCTTTCATGTCGACCCATGAGTCTATGGGCCTCATTCTCTTCCTCCTTCTGTCAGATACCTCACGATCCCACCAGATGAGGGCATTGTCCGTGAGTTGTGCTACTGCCATTGAGACTTTCCTAGGTCCTGGTTGGTTGTAGTGATCAAAGATATGATCCATTCTTCTTTCCCAATCTAGGTAAGCCTTGGGGTCTACTTTTCCTGCAAAACTAGGAGGAGTTAGCTTAACATCAGGATGATTTACCCGGTTGTAGGTGTGTTCATCTCCATCCTCATGATGTCTAGGAGGCATTCTTGGTCTCTGGTGAAGACCATATGGCTCAAAGCCATCATCTTCTGCCTCTGGTTGCCGTGGAGGTCCTCTCGGCCTAGGGTGATAGTTATGATGTCGTGTGTCCTCATCTCCATCTGGCTGGGGTTCCTCCTGTTCGTGCCATGTCCTAAGGTGCTCAGGACCCTCAGGACGGTCTTGCTCAGTTCTCACGTGCCTTATGGCCTGGAATCTCACCGGTCTTTCCACGCGCTCCAACCTCTCGCCTATGGATGCGAGTTGTGTTTGGAGTGTGGTGAACATGGCCATCATGGCTTCAGTTGCTTCTCTATTTTCTTCTGCCATTGTGTGCTACAAAAAAGAAGACAAGTTAGGATGCTCCTAAATTATTAGGAGGGTTTTCTATTTATAAGGATTCAAAAAATTTGCAAAAAGGAAAAAATCTGAGAATTGGAAATTCAAAGATATGAAGATTTGAGAAAAAGGAAACTTTCTTGACAACTTGTGCTAGCTGTCCAATTCGAATTCTTTTAGTATTCTTTCTATTTTCTTTTTCTTTTCTTTTTAATTTAACTTAAAAATAAAGGAAATATGATTTAAACAAAAAGGAAAACGTAAATGGCAATGCAAAAGTGAATCTAAACCCTAGTGATACACGTAGAAGGCTAGATGCACTCGGTTTGGAGTTTGATGTTATTTTTTTGATTTTTCTTGAATGCGACTTAAACTAATGCAAGAACTCAAAACAAAACAAGCAAAAGGATAGAAACAACCTGGTTTAGGAGCTTTAAGCTCTGTTACCAAAATGATACAAGCCTTGATTCAAGGATGTATGCGCGTGGGCTGTTTGGAGAAGTTTAGGTGAGAAACTCGACCTTAGACTTCTTGGATAGGGGTTTTGGGTTGGTATTCGATGGAAAGGTGAAGTGAACCACACGAGGGGTGATGAACCTCGTGATAAATCACAAACTTAGAGCTAGGAGGGCTGGTCTCAACTAGATTCTAAGCGCACAAGATTCTTGAGAGAAAACTTGTTGGTGAAAAAGTTCTATCTTTATTAATATCAAAAAGGTTGTTGAACTACAATGCTGGAAGGAGCCATATTAATATGCTCGACAGCTTGACCTTCTAGGGTCGACCCAAATAAGAAAAGGAAAACTTACAAAAGTGCACAAAGGAAAAGATACAAAAGTGTATAATCGAAAAAGGACCTATTCCTAAAATGTTTTTGACTCAATAAAGTAAATATTCTAGATCCTACCCTGCAAAACAGAAAGAGGCAAATATTCTTATTGAAAACTTACCTTAACTTACCTCATGGCCAAGAAATGGAAGGTGGCCGTCCTTGTGGCATGCACGCGCCTTGCTCCTAGTCTTCGACTTGGAGTAGGGTTAAAAATCTTTGGGCCCTGACCTCTCTTGTCACTAAAGCCCAAGTCTCTGATGTCCCTTGTGTTGTTGAGAAGCCATTGGACTCTTCCTTGCACTTTTGGCCCATTGTCTTTAGTCGATCTTCCTCTATGAGCTTGTCGACCCATAAGCTGAATTTGTGGAAGAGTGCCCTTGATCTGCTTCTTGTCATTGCTCCTTGAGGTACCACTGGTGTAGATACTTCTTCTAGGTGCATGTCCTGGAGCTGGTAGCTCATTTGGTCCGAGTCCTCTTGTGTGGAAGTGGAAATGTGCGTGTACTCGGCTGGATCGGCTGTACCGGCTGGATTGTGCGCGATACTGGCCGGAATGCCTTCAGGACCGGCCAAGTTGATCCCGGAGTTGGCGGCATCACCAGAGGGACCGGCGGTGTCATCCACATTGCCACCAAGTGTGCCGGAAGCTTGGGCCTCTTCGCTGGCAATGCTGACCGGTCTGGTCCTATTGGTCGAGGGTCCGGCGGTACTACCTGGTCCGGCAGATGTGCCAGATGGTCCTGCTGTCTCGGGCAAGCTTCCTGGTCGGCCAGTCTGGTCTCCTGGCTGGATGTACGACCTGATGTCCTCATCAGCGTTGGATTCATGTCACTCTGAAAAATAAATCAAAAGTTACAAACGATTTAGTGCGGATATGCCAAGTTGATTGGTCAGTTCAAATTATAATTCTAAGCTGATCATTGGTGCGTATTGAGTAACGGCTTATAAGTGAAGCATAATGCATGGCATCACGCAGTTTTAGATAGATTGGTTTACTAGGAGGCTTTGTCGTATCTATTTGATTCTGAAATTTTGTCACAATATAGAAAATTGAGCTACCATAACGTGGGCGTTGGATTTATGTCATTCTGATCTCTAAATCAAAAGTTACAGACGATTTAGTGTGCACATGTCATGTTGATTGGTAAGTGCCAATGATCAATCTAAGTTGACCATTGCTGCTCACTGAGTAAAGGCTTATCAGTGAAGCATAATGCATGGCATCACACAGTTTTGGATAGATCGGTTTACTTGGAGGCTTTGTCGTATCTATTTGAGTCTGAAATTTTCTCACAATATAGAAAGTTGAGCTAGCATAACATGGGCATTGGATTCATGTCATTCTGAGCAGTAAATCAAAAGTTACAGACGATTTAGTGCGGACTTGTCAAGTTGATTGGACAGTTCAAATGATCATTCTAAGCTGATCATTGGTGCTTATTGAGTAACGGCTTATAAGTGAAGCATAATGCATGGCATCACGCAGTTTTAGATAGATTGGTTTACTTGGAGGCTTTGTCGTATCTATTTGAGTCTGAAATTTTGTCATAGTATAGAAAATTGAGCTAGCATAACGTGGGCGTTGGATTTATGTCATTCTGATATCTAAATCAAAAGTTACAGACGATTTAGTGTGCACATGTCATGTTGATTGGTCAGTGCCAATGATCAATCTAAGTTGACCATTGCTGCTCACTGAGTAAAGGCTTATCAGTGAAGCATAATGCATGGAATCACGCAGCTTGGGATAGAATGGTTTACTTGGAAGATTTTTCTTATCTGTTTGAGTCTAAAATTTTGTCACGATATAGAAAATTGAGCTGGCCTAAAGTGGGCGCTGGATTCATGTCATTGTGAGCACTAAATCAAAAGTTACGGACGATTTAGTGCCGACATGTCAAGTTGATTGGTCAGTTCAAATGATCATTCTAAGCTGATCATTGGTGCTTATTGAGTAACGGCTTATAAGTGAAGCATAATGCATGGCATCACGCAGTTTTAGATAGATTGGTTTACTTGGAGGCTTTGTCGTATCTATTTGATTCTGAAATTTTGTCAGAATATAGGAAATTGAGCTAGCATAACGTGGGCGTTGGATTTATGTCATTCTGAGCTCTAAATCAAAAGTTACAGACGATTTAGTGTGCACATTTCATGTTGATTGGTCAGTGCCAATGATCAATCTAAGTTGACCATTGCTGCTCACTGAGTAAAGGCTTATCAGTGAAGCATAATGCATGGAATCACGCAGCTTGGGATAGAATGGTCTATTTGGAAGCTTTTTCTTATCTGTTTGAGTCTAAAATTTTGTCACAATATAGAAAATTGAACTGGCATAAAGTGGGCGCTGGATTCATGTCATTCTGAGCACTAAATCAAAAGTTACGGACGATTTAGTGCCGACATGTCAAGTTGATTGGTCAGTTCAAATGATCATTCTAAGCTAATCATTGGTGCTTATTGAGTAACGGCTCATAAGTGAAGCATAATGCATGGCATCACGCTGTTTTGGGATAGATTGGATTAGTTGGGGGCTTCGTCGTATCTATTTGAGTCTGAAAAATTGTCATAGTATAGAAAATTGAGCTAGCACAACGTGGGTGTTGGATTCATGTCATTCTGAGCTTTAAATCAGAAATTATGGACAATTTAGAGTGTTCATGTCAAGTTAATTGGTCAGTTCAAATGATCATTCTAAGCTGATCATTGGTGCCCATTGAGTAAATGCTTATAAGTGAAGCATAACGCATGGCATCACACAGTTCTGAATAGATCGGTTTACTTGGAGGCTTTGTCGTATCTATTTGAGTCTGAAATTTTCTCACAATATAGAAAGTTGAGCTAGCATAACGTGGGCATTGGATTCATGTCATTGTGAGCACTAAATCAAAAGTTACAGGCGATTTAGTGCGGACGTGTCAAGTTGAATTTTCAGTTCAAATGATCATTCTAACCTGATCATTGGTGCTTATTAAGTAACGGCTTATAAGTGAGCATAATGCATGGCATCAGGCAGTTTTGGATAGATTGCTTTACTTGGAGGCTTTGTCGTATCTATTTGAGTCTGAAATTTTTTCACAATATAGAAAATTGAGCTAGCATAACGTGGGCGTTGGATTCATTTCATTCTTAACACTAAATCAAAAGTTACGGACAATTTAGTGCCGACATTTCAAGTTGATTGGTAAGTTCAAATGATCATTCTAAGCTGATCATTGGTGCTTATTGAGTAACGGCTTATAAGTGAAGCATAATGCATGGCATCACACAGTTTTGGATAGATTGGTTTACTTGGAGGCTTTGTCGTATCTATTTGAGTCTGAAATTTATCATAATATAGAAAATTGAGCTAGCATAAAGTGGACGTTGGATTCATGTCATTCTGAGCACTAATTCAAAAGTTACAGATGATTTAGTGCGAACATGTCAAGTTGATTGGTCAGTTCAAATGATCATTCTAAGCTGATCATTGGTGCTTATTGAGTAACGGCTTATAAGTGAAGCATAATGCATGGCATCACGCAGTTTTGGATAGATT
>CM032165.1:12991247-13020913 GCA_018901935.1 Pugionium cornutum | reverse complement strand
AAGTAAACCAATCTATCCAAAACTGTGTGATGCCATGCATTATGCTTCACTTACAAGCCGTTAGTCAATAAGCACCAATGATCAGCTTAGAATGATCATTTGAACTGACCAATCAACTTGACATATCGGCACGAAATTGTCCGTAACTTTTTATTTAGTGTTCAGAATGAAATGAATCCAACGCCCACGTTATGCTAGCTCAATTTTCTATATTGTGACAAAATTTCAGACTTAAATAGATACGAGAAAGCCTCCAAGTAAAGCAATCTATCCAAAACTGCCTGATGCCATGCATTATGCTCACTTATAAGCCGTTACTTAATAAGCACCAATGATCAGGTTAAAATGATCATTTGAACTTACCAATCAACTTGACAAGTCTGCACTAAATCGCCTGTAACTTTTGATTTAGTGCTCAGAATGACATGAATCGAATTCCCATGTTATGCTAGCTCAACTTTCTATATTGTGAGAAAATTTCAGACTCAAATAGATACGACAAAGCCTCCAAGTAAACCGATCTATCCAAAACTGTGTGATGCCATGCGTTATGCTTCACTTATAAGCATTTACTCAATGGGCACCAATGATCAGCTTAGAATGATCATTTGAACTGACCAATTAACTTGACATGAACACTCTAAATTGTCCGTAACTTCTGATTTAAAGCTCAGAATGACATGAATCCAACACCCACGTTGTGCTAGCTCAATTTTCTATACTATGACAATTTTTCAGACTCAAATAGATACGACGAAGCCCCCAACTAATCCAATCTATCCCAAAACAGCGTGATGCCATGCATTATGCTTCACTTATGAGCCGTTACTCAATAAGCACCAATGATTAGCTTAGAATGATCATTTGAACTGACCAATCAACTTGACATGTCGGCACTAAATCGTCCGTAACTTTTGATTTAGTGCTCAGAATGACATGAATCCATCGCCCACTTTATGCCAGCTCAATTTTCTATATTGTGACAAAATTTTAGACTCAAACAGATAAGAAAAAGCTTCCAAGTAAACCAATCTATCCCAAGCTGCGTGATTCCATGCATTATGCTTCACTGATAAGCCTTTACTCAGTGAGCAGCAATGGTCAACTTAGATTGATCATTGGCACTGACCAATCAACATGAAATGTGCACACTAAATCGTCTGTAACTTTTGATTTAGAGCTCAGAATGACATAAATCCAACGCCCACGTTATGCTAGCTCAATTTCCTATATTCTGACAAAATTTCAGAATCAAATAGATACGAAAAAGCCTCCAAGTAAACCAACATAGCTAAAACTGTGTGATGCCATGCATTATGCTTCAGTTATAAGCCCTTACTCAATAAGCACCAATGATCAGCTTAGAATTATAATTTGAACTGACCAATCAACTTGACATATCCGCACTAAATCGTCTGTAACTTTTGATTTAGTGCTCAGAATGACATGAATCCAACGCCCACGTTATGGTAGCTCAATTTTCTATATTGTGACAAAATTTCAGACTCAAATAGATACGACAAAGCCACCAAGTAAACCAATCTATCCAAAACTGTGTGATGCCATGCATTATGCTTCACTTATAAGCCGTTACTCAATAAGCACCAATGATCAGCTTAGAATGATCATTTGAACTGACCAATTAACTTGAAATGTCCGCACTAAATCAACTGTAACTTTTGATTTAGTGCTCAGAATGACATGAATCCAACGCCCACGTTATGCTAGCTCAATTTTCTATATTATGATAAAATTTCAGACTCAAATAGATACGACAAAGCCTCCAAGTAAACCAATCTATCCAAAACTGTGTGATGCCATGCATTATGCTTCACTTATAAGCCATTACTCAATAAGCACCAATGATCAGCTTAGAATGATCATTTGAACTGACCAATCAACTTGACATGTCGGCACTAAATTGTCCGTAACTTTTGATTTAGTGTTCAGAATGAAATGAATCCAACGCCCACGTTATGCTAGCTCAATTTTCTATAATGTGACAAAATTTCAGACTTAAATAGATACGAGAAGGCCTCCAAGTAAAGCAATCTATCCAAAACTTCCTGATGCCATGCATTATGCTCACTTATAGGCCGTTACTTAATAAGCACCAATGATCAGGTTAGAATGATCATTTGAACTGACCAATCAACTTGACAAGTCCGCACTAAATCGCATGTAACTTTTGATTTAGTGCTAAGAATGACATGAATCCAATGCCCACGTTATGCTAGCTCAACTTTCTATATTGTGAGAAAATTTCAGACTCAAATAGATACGACAAAGCCTCCAAGTAAACCGATCTATCCAAAACTGTGTGATGCCATGCGTTATGCTTCACTTATAAGCATTTACTCAATGGGCACCAATGATCAGCTTAGAATGATCATTTGAACTGACCAATTAACTTGACATGAACACTCTAAATTGTCCGTAACTTCTGATTTAAAGCTTAGAATGACATGAATCCAACATCCACGTTGTGCTAGCTCAATTTTCTATACTATGACAATTTTTCAGACTCAAATAGATACGACGAAGCCCCCAACTAATCCAATCTATCCCAAAACAGCGTGATGCCATGCATTATGCTTCACTTATGATCCGTTACTTAATAAGCACCAGTGGTTAGCTTAGAATGATCATTTGAACTGACCAATCAACTTGACATGTCGGCACTAAATCGTCCGTAACTTTTGATTTAGTGCTCACAATGACATGAATCCAGCGCCCACTTTATGCCAGCTCAATTTTCTATATCGTGACAAAATTTTAGACTCAAACAGATAAGAAAAAGCTTCCAAGTAAACCATTCTATCCCAAGCTGCGTGATTTCATGCATTATGCTTCACTGATAAGCCTTTACTCAGTGAGCAGCAATGGTCAACTTAGATTGATCATTGGCACTGACCAATCAACATGAAATGTACACACTAAATCGTCTGTAACTTTTGATTAAGAGCTCAGAATGACATAAATCCAGCGCCCACGTTATGCTAGCTCAATTTCCTATATTGTGACAAAATTTCAGAATCAAATAGATACGACAAAGCTTCCAAGTAAACCAATCTATCTAAAACTGCGTGATGCCATGCATTATGCTTCACTTATAAGCCGTTACTCAATAAGCACCAATGATCAGCTTAGAATTATAATTTGAACTGACCAATCAACTTGACATATCCACACTAAATCGCGTGTAACTTTTTATTTAGTGCTCAGAATAAAATGAATCCAACGCCCACGTTATGGTAGCTCAATTTTCTGTATTGTGACAAAATTTCAGACTCAAATAGATACGACAAAGCCACCAAGTAAACCAATCTATCCAAAAATGTGTGATGCCATGCATTATGCTTCACTTATAAGCATTTACTCAATGGGCACCAATGATCAGCTTAGAATGATCATTTGAACTGACCAATTAACTTGAAATGTCCGCACTAAATCAACTGTAAGTTTTGATTTAGTGCTCAGAATGACATGAATCCACCGCCCACGTTATGCTAGCTCAATTTTTTATATTATGATAAAATTTCAGACTCAAATAGATACGACAAAGCCTCCAAGTAAACCAATCTATCCAAAACTGTGTGATGCCATGCATTATGCTTCACTTATAAGCCATTACTCAATAAGCACCAATGATCAGCTTAGAATGATCATTTGAACTGACCAATCAACTTGACATGTCGGCACTAAATTGTCCGTAACTTTTGATTTAGTGTTCAGAATGAAATGAATCCAACGCCCATGTTATGCTAGCTCAGTTTTCTATAATGTGACAAAATTTCAGACTTAAATAGATACGAGAAAGCCTCCAAGTAAAGCAATCTATCCAAAACTGCCTGATGCCATGCATTATGCTCACTTATAAGCCGTTACTTAATAAGCACCAATGATCAGGTTAGAATGATCATTTGAACTGACCAATAAACTTGACAAGTCCGCACTAAATCGCATGTAACTTTTGATTTAGTGCTAAGAATGACATGAATCCAATGCCCACGTTATGCTAGCTCAACTTTCTATATTGTGAGAAAATTTCAGACTCAAATAGATACGACAAAGCCACCAAGTAAACCAATCTATCCAAAACTGTGTGATGCCATGCATTATGCTTCACTTATAAGCATTTACTCAATGGGCACCAATGATCAGCTTAGAATGATCATTTGAACTGACCAATTAACTTGAAATGTCCGCACTAAATCAACTGTAACTTTTAATTTAGTGCTCGGAATGACATGAATCCACCGCCCACGTTATGCTAGCTCAATTTTCTATATTATGATAAAATTTCAGACTCAAATAGATACGACAAAGCCTCCAAGTAAACCAATCTATCCAAAACTGTGTGATGCCATGCATTATGCTTCACTTATAAGCCATTACTCAATAAGCACCAATGATAAGCTTAGAATGATCATTTCAACTGACCAATCAACTTGACATGTCCGCACTAAATTGTCCGTAACTTTTGATTTAGTGTTCAGAATGAAATGAATCCAACGCCCACGTTATGCTAGCTCAATTTTCTATAATGTGACAAAATTTCAGACTTAAACAGATACGAGAAGGCCTCCAAGTAAAGCAATCTATCCAAAACTTCTTGATGCCATACATTATGCTCACTTATAGGCCGTTACTTAATAAGCACCAATGATCAGGTTAGAATGATCATTTGAACTGACCAATCAACTTGACAAGTCCGCACTAAATCGCATGTAACTTTTGATTTAGTGCTAAGAATGACATGAATCCAATGCCCACGTTATGCTAGCTCAACTTTCTATATTGTGAGAAAATTTCAGACTCAAATAGATACGACAAAGCCTCCAAGTAAACCGATCTATCCAAAACTGTGTGATGCCATGCGTTATGCTTCACTTATAAGCATTTACTCAATGGGCACCAATGATCAGCTTAGAATGATCATTTGAACTGACCAATTAACTTGACATGAACACTCTAAATTGTCCGTAACTTCTGATTTAAAGCTTAGAATGACATGAATCCAACATCCACGTTGTGCTAGCTCAATTTTCTATACTATGACAATCTTTCAGACTCAAATAGATACGACGAAGCCCCCAACTAATCCAATCTATCCAAAACAGCGTGATGCCATGCATTATGCTTCACTTATGATCCGTTACTTAATAAGCACCAATGGTTAGCTTAGAATGATCATTTGAACTGACCAATCAACTTGACATCTCGGCACTAAATCGTCCGTAACTTTTGATTTAGTGCTCACAATGACATGAATCCAACGCCCACTTTATGCCAGCTCAATTTTCTATATCGTGACAAAATTTTAGACTCAAACAGATAAGAAAAATCTTCCAAGTAAACCATTCTATCCCAAGCTGCGTGATTCCATGCATTATGCTTCACTGATAAGCCTTTACTCAGTGAGCAGCAATGGTCAACTTAGATTGATCATTGGCACTGACCAATCAACATGAAATGTACACACAAAATCGTCTGTAACTTTTGATTAAGAGCTCAGAATGACATAAATCCAGCGCCCACGTTATGCTAGCTCAATTTCCTATATTGTGACAAAATTTCAGAATCAAATAGATACGACAAAGCTTCCAAGTAAACCAATCTATCTAAAACTGCGTGATCCCATGCATTATGCTTCATTTATAAGCCGTTACTCAATAATCACCAATGATCAGCTTAGAATTATAATTTGAACTGACCAATCAACTTGACATATCCGCACTAAATCGTCAGTATCTTTTGATTTAGTGCTCAGAATGACATGAATCCAACGCCCACATTATGGTAGCTCAATTTTCTATATTGTGACAAAATTTCAGACTCAAATAGATACGACAAAGCCACCAAGTAAACCAATCTATCCAAAACTGTGTGATGCCATGCATTATGCTTCCCTTATAAGCCGTTACTCAATAAGCACCAATGATCAGCTTAGAATGATCATTTGAACTGACCAGTTAACTTGAAATGTCCGCACTAAATCAACTGTAACTTTTGACTTAGTGCTCAGAATGACATGAATCCACCGCCCACGTTATGCTAGCTCAATTTTCTATATTATGATAAAATTTCAGACTCAAATAGATACGACAAAGCCTCCAAGTAAACCAATCTATCCAAAACTGTGTGATGCCATGCATTATGCTTCACTTATAAGCCATTACTCAATAAGCACCAATGATCAGCTTAGAATGATCATTTGAACTGACCAATCAACTTGACATGTCGGCACTAAATTGTCCGTAACTTTTGATTTAGTGTTCAGAATGAAATGAATCCAACGCCCACGTTATGCTAGCTCAATTTTCTAGATTGTGACAAAATTTCAGACTTAAATAGATACGAGAAAGCCTCCAAGTAAAGCAATCTATCCAAAACTGCCTGATGCCATGCATTATGCTCACTTATAAGCCGTTACTTAATAAGCACCAATGATCAGGTTAGAATGATCATTTGAACTGACCAATAAACTTGACAAGTCCGCACTAAATCGCATGTAACTTTTGATTTAGTGCTAATAATGACATGAATCCAATGCCCACGTTATGCTAGCTCAACTTTCTATATTGTGAGAAAATTTCAGACTCAAATAGATACGACAAAGCCACCAAGTAAACCGATCTATCCAAAACTGTGTGATGCCATGCCTTATGCTTCACTTATAAGCATTTACTCAATGGGCACCAATGATCAGCTTAGAATGATCATTTGAACTGACCAATTAACTTGACATGAACACTCTAAATTGTCCGTAACTTCTGATTTAAAGCTTAGAATGACATGAATCCAACATCCACGTTGTGCTAGCTCAATTTTCTATACTATGACAATTTTTCAGACTCAAATAGATACGACGAAGCCCCCAACTAATCCAATCTATCCCAAAACAGCGTGAAGCCATGCATTATGCTTCACTTATGAGCCGTTACTCAATAAGCACCAATGGTTAGCTTAGAATGATCATTTGAACTGACCAATCAACTTGACATGTCGGCACTAAATCGTCCGTAACTTTTGATTTAGTGCTCACAATGACATGAATCCAGCGCCCACTTTATGCCAGCTCAATTTTCTATATCGTGACAAAATTTTAGACTCAAACAGATAAGAAAAAGCTTCCAAGTAAACCATTCTATCCCAAGCTGCGTGATTCCATGCGTTATGCTTCACTGATAAGCCTTTACTCAGTGAGCAGCAATGGTCAACTTAGATTGATCATTGGCACTGACCAATCAACATGACATGTGCACACTAAATCGTCTATAACTTTTGATTTAGATATCAGAATGACATAAATCCAACGCCCACGTTATGCTAGCTCAATTTTCTATATTGTGACAAAATTTCAGAATCAAATAGATACGACAAAGCCTCCAAGTAAACCAATCTATCTAAAACTGCGTGATGCCATGCATTATGCTTCACTTATAAGCCGTTACTCAATACGCACCAATTATCAGCTTAGAATTATAATTTGAACTGACCAATCAACTTGGCATATCCACACTAAATCGTTTGTAACTTTTGATTTATTTTTCAGAATGACATGAATCCAACGCTGATGAGGACATCAGGTCGTACATCCAGCCAGGAGACCAGTTTGGCCGACCAGGAAGCTTGCCCGAGACAGCAGGACCATCTGGCACGTCTTCCGGCCCAGGTAGTACCGCCGGACCCTCGATCTATAGGACCAGACCGGTCAGCATTGCCGGCGCAGAGGCCCAAGCTTCCGGCACACTTGGTGGCAACGTGGATGACACCGCCGGTCCCTCTTGTGATGCCGCCAACTCCGGGATCAACTTGGCCAGTTCTGAAGGCATTCCGGCCAGTATCGCGCACAATCCAGCCAGTACAGCCGATCCAGCCGAGTACACGCACATTTCCACTTCCACACAAGAGGACTCGGACCAAATGAGCTACCAGCTCCAGGACATGCACCTAGAACAAGTATCTACACCAGTGGTACCTCAAGGAGCAATGACAAGAAGCAGATCAAGGGCACTCTTCCACAAATTCAGCTTATGGGTCGACAAGCTCATAGAGGAAGATCGACAAAAGACAATGGGCCAAAAGTGCAAGGAAGAGTCCAATGGCTTCTCAACAACACAAGGGACATCAGAGACTTGGGCTTTAGTGACAAGAGAGGTCAGGGCCCAAGGATTTTTAACCCTACTCCAAGTCGAAGACTAGGAGCAAGGCGCGTGCATGCCACAAGGACGGCCACCTTTTATTTCTTGGCCATGAGGTAAGTTAAGGTAAGTTTCAATTTGAATATATGCCTCTTTCTGTTTTGCAGGGTAGGATCTAGAATATTTACTTTATTGAGTCAAAGACATTTTAGGAATAGGTCCTTTTCGATTATACACTTTTGTATCTTTTCCTTGGTGCACTTTTGTAAGTTTTCCTTTTCTTATTTGGGTCGACCCTAGAAGGTCAAGCTGTCGAGCATATTAATAAGGCTCCTTCCAGCATTGTAGTTCAACAACCTTTTTGATATTAATAAAGATAGAACTTTTTCACCAACAAGTTTTCTCTCAAGAATCTTGTGCGCTTAGAATCTAGTTGAGACCAGCCCTCCTAGCTCTAAGTTTGTGATTTATCACGAGATTCATCACCCCTCGTGTGGTTCACTTCACCTTTCCATCGAATACCAACCCAAAAACCCCTATCCAAGAAGTCTAAGGTCGAGTTTCTCACCTAAACTTCTCCAAACAGCCCACGCGCATACATCCTTGAATCAAGGCTTGTATCATTTTGGTATCAGAGCTTAAAGCTCCTAAACCAGGTTGTTTCTATCCTTTTGCTTGTTTTGTTTTGAGTTCTTGCATTAGTTTAAGTCGCATTCAAGAAAAATCAAAAAAATAACATCAAACTCCAAACCGAGTGCATCTAGCCTTCTACGTGTATCACTAGGGTTTAGATTCACTTTTGCATTGCCATTCACGTTTTTCCTTTTGTTTAAATCATATTTCCTTTATTTTTAAGTTAAATTAAAAAGAAAAGAAAAAGAAAATAGAAAGAATACTAAAAGAATTGGAATTGGACAGCTAGCACAAGTTGTCAAGAAAGTTTCCTTTTTCTCAAATCTTCATATCTTTGAATTTCCAATTCTCAGATTTTTTCCTTTTTGCAAAATTTTCGAATCCTTATAAATAGAAAACCCTCCTAATAATTTAGGAGCATCCTAACTTGTCTTCTTTTTTTGTAGCACACAATGGCAGAAGAAAATAGAGAAGCAACCGAAGTCATGATGGCCATGTTCACCACACTCCAAACACAACTCGCATCCATAGGCGAGAGGTTGGAGCACGTGGAAAGACCGGTGAGATTCCAGGCCATAAGGCACGTGAGAACTGAGCAAGACCGTCCTGAGGGTCCTGAGCACCTTAGGACATGGCACGAACAGGAAGAACCCCAGCCAGATGGAGATGAGGACACACGACATCATAACTATCACCCTAGGCCGAGAGGACCTCCACGGCAACCAGAGGCAGAAGATGATGGCTTTGAGCCATATGGTCTTCACCAGAGACCAAGAATGCCTCCTAGACATCATGAGGATGGAGATGAACATACCTACAACCGGGTAAATCATCCTGATGTTAAGCTAACTCCTCCTAGTTTTGCAGAAAAAGTAGACCCCGAGGCTTACCTAGATTGGGAAAGAAGAATGGATCATATCTTTGATCACTACAACCAACCAGGACCTAGGAAAGTCTCAATGGCAGTAGCACAACTCACGGACAATGCCCTCATCTGGTGGGATCGTGAGGTATCTGACAAAAGGAGGAAGAGAATGAGGCCCGTAGACTCATGGGTCGACATGAAAGACCTCATGCGACAAAGGTATGTTCCACCCTACTTCCATAGGGATTTGCAACGACGTTTTCGTACTCTTAAGCAGGGTACCAGATCAGTAGAGGAGTACCATGAAGAGTTTGAGAGACTAAGGAACATGCTGGAACTCAATGACGATGAGGAAGCTTTGATGGCACAATTCTTGGATGGACTCCAAGAAAGAATCAGCCACAAGGTGGAAAGGCAAATCTACAATGACTTCAAGGACTTGTTCCACCTATCTGTCCAGGCTGAGCAGCACATCAAACGTAAGAGCCAAGACATCCGCAGCAAGCCTAAGACACCTTGGGCACCAAGCAACATGCCCAAGCCTGTAGACAAAGGCAAAAGCATAGAGATCGAGTCAAGGTTCAAGAGCAAGCCTTCTGAACCCACCCGTGACCAGAGAGAGCCTGGTAAGTCTTCTAACCCTCAAAGATCACGCGACATAACTTGTTTCAAGTGCAGGGGACGTGGACACATCTCAAGAGAGTGCCCAAAAAACCGAGTCATGCTGATTACAGAGGCAGGAGAGTATGAGTCCCAAGATGAAGAGGACTATGAGCCAGAAGGAGAGTATGGTGACATTGAGTACAATGATGTTGGGGAAGTGCTGGTCACTAGACGTATCCTCAGTGCAATGGTGGATCCTTCAGAGACCATCCAAAGGGAGAACATCTTCCACAGCTGTTGCACCATCAATGGCAAGGTATGTAACCTCATCATAGATGGTGGTTCTTGCACTAACGTTGCTAGTGCATATATGGTTGATAAGCTAGGTCTAGAGAAGACAAGGCATCCTCGACCATATAGACTGAGATGGCTCGATGACAAAGTGGAGCTAAAGATCCATGAACAAGTCATTGTACCATTCAGTGTGGGCAAGTATCAAGACCAAGTCGTGTGCGACATGGTGCCCATGCAAGCTGGCCATCTTCTACTAGGAAGACCATGGCATATTGACAAAGAGACCAGGCATGATGGCCGAACCAATCTCTACACCTTCGTGCATGACAAGAGAAAGGTCAGCCTAGCTCCTCTTACACCTGCCCAGGTACACGAGCTACAACTCCAAATGAGTAAGGAAAAGAAACTTATCAAGTCTAATTTTCTTATTCAACCAAGCCATGTCCGGAGAGCTTTAGCCTCGAAGGATTTAACGTTACTAATGGTCTTCAAAGAAGTTTTGAGTGTAGAACAGGGACAGGTAGAGCTACCTCCTGAAGTAGCAACTCTCCTCAACAAGTTCCAGGATGTATTTCCAGAGGAGATACCAGCAGGCTTGCCTCCTTTACGTGGCATAGAACACCAGATTGATCTAGTGCCCGGAGCAGCCCTGCCCAACCGGCCAGCCTACCGGATGAGTCCAGAGGAGTCCAAGGAGCTTAAGAAGCAAGTCAAGGAGCTCCTGGAGAAAGGATATGTTCGAGAGAGCCTCAGTCCATGTGCCGTACCCGTGCTACTAGTGCCCAAGAAGGATGGGACTTGGCGCATGTGCGTGGACTGCCGAGCAATCAACAACATCACAGTCAAGTACCGGCATCCAATAACCACGGCTAGATGACATGTTAGATGAGCTGAGTGGAGCCACGGTCTTCTCCAAGATAGGCCTCAAAAGTGGATACCACCAGGTAAGAATGAAGGAAGGTGATGAGTGGAAGACTGCTTTCAAGACAAAGCAAGGGCTCTACGAGTGGACAGTCATGCCATTCGGCTTGACTAATGCCCCAAGCACCTTCATGCGCCTTATGAACCAAGTTCTTAGGGTGTACATCAGTAAGTTTGTGGTAGTTTACTTTGATGATATACTAGTTTATAGTAAGTGCCTACGGGAACACCTCACACATCTTGAGATGGTACTTAAAACCCTTCGACAAGAAGAGCTTTATGCCAATCTCAAGAAGTGCACCTTTTGTACTGATAAGCTTGTCTTTTAGGTTTTGTTGTAAGTTCACAGGGCCTACAGGTTGATGAGGAAAAGATTCCAGCCATACAAGAATGGCCAACACCAGGCAACATCAGCCAAGTGAGGAGCTTCCATGGACTGGCCAGCTTCTATAGGAGATTCGTGCCCAACTTCAGCAGTATTGCCTCACCACTGACGGCAGTAGTGAAGAAGAACGTGGGATTCAGCTGGGGAGAAGCTCAGGAGAAGGCACTCAAGGCCTTGAAGGACAGCCTTACACATGCACCAGTGCTAGTCCTGCCCGACTTCAACAAGACGTTTGAAGTGGAGTGTGATGCCTCTGGAATAGGCATAGGAACAGTGCTAACCCAAGGAGGGAGACCAGTGGCATACTTCAGTGAGAAGCTAGGTGGTGACTCACTGAACTACCCCACTTATGACAAGGAGCTTTATGCCCTTGTCCGAGCATTGGAGACTTGGCAGCATTACTTTCTGTCCAAGGAGTTTGTGATCCACACTGATCATGAGACTTTCAAACACCTCAGAGGGCAAACCAATCTCAAGAGGAGACATTCCAGGTGGATGGAGTTCATAGAGACCTTCCCGTATGTCATCAAGTACAAGAAGGGCAAAGACAATGTGGTAGCCGATGCACTATCAAGGAGGTTTGCCTTGATATCAACCATGGAGGCAAATGTCCTAGGATTCTAGCACATCAAGGACCTATACAAGGATGATCCTGACTTTGCTGAGAGCTACAAGGAGTGTGGCATAGGGAGTCATGGCAAGTTCTACATCCATGAGAGATTCTTGTTCCGAGAAAGAAGGTTGTGCATACCACAAGGATCATTAAGGGAGCTTATCATCCGAGAAGCTCATGGAGGAGGACTCATGGGCCACTTTGGTGTCCACAAGACTCTAGCAGTTGTCAAGGAGCACTTCTACTGGCCACACATCAAGAGGACAGTAGAAGCTCATTGTGCAAGATGCATCACTTGCAAGAAGGCAAAGTCCCGAGTGCAACCTCACGGGTTGTATCTCCCACTGCCCATACCTACACATCCATGGGTGGACATCTCAATGGACTTTGTTCTAGGTCTGCCCAAGATCAACCACAAAGATGCAATCTTTGTAGTGGTGGACAGATTCTCCAAGATGGCACACTTCATTCCATGTGCCAATGTCAATGATGCCACACAAACAGCGGAGCTGTTATTCAGGGAGATAGTACGGCTTCATGGAATGCCAAGGACCATCGTATCAGACAGGGACACCAAGTTCCTCAGTCATTTCTGGAGGACCCTTTGGAGAAAGCTAGGCACGAAGCTACTCTTCTCTACCACCTGCCATCCTCAAACCGATGGACAAACTGAAGTTGTCAACAGGACACTATCAACCCTTCTCAGGACTACACTAGGGAAGAACCTAAAGACTTGGGTGGAGTGCATGCCATTCATAGAGTTCGCTTACAACCGAGCCGTGCACTCAGCAACCAAGAAGACACCATTTGAAGTAGTATACGGCTTCAACCCTCTCACCCCATTGGAGCAAACGCCACTACCACCAGCTGAGATGAGCAAGCTCAACGGAGCATCCAAAGCAGAGTTCATAAGGAGGTTACACCAGAAGGTAGCAGAAAACTTGGAGAAGAGGACCGGACAATACGTGACTCATGCCAACAAGGGAAGAAAGGAGGTGATCTTTCAACCAGGCGATTGGGTGTGGCTACACCTATGGCAGGAGAGGTTCCCAAACCTAAGGAGTTCCAAGCTAGCACGAAGAGGAGATGGACCATTCAGAGTGCTCGAGAGAATCAACAACAACGCCTACCGGATCGAGCTCCCAGGTGAGTTTAATGTGTCCAATACGTTCAATGTTACTGACTTAGCCCCTTTCCATGCAGATGAACCAGTTTTGAGTACAAAACCTACTGAAGAGGGAGGGGATGATTAGGACATCAGGTCGTACATTCAGCCAGGAGACCAGACTGGCCGACCAGGAAGTTTGCCCAAGACAGCCGGACCATCTGGCACGCCTGCCGGCCCAAGCAGTACCGCCGGACCCTCGACCACAAGGACCAGAGCAACCAGCATTGCCGGCGGAGAGGCCCAAGCTTCCGGCACACTTGGTGGCAACGTGGATGACACCACCGGTCCCTATGGTTATGCCGCCAACTCTGGGATCAACTTGGCTGGTCCTAAAGGCATTCCGGCCAGTACCTCGCACAATCCAGCCGGTACAGCCGAGTACACGCGCATTTCCACTTCTACACAAGAGGACTCGGACCAAATGAGCTACCAGCTCCAGGACATGCACCTAGAGGAAGTATCTACACCAGTGGTACCTCAAGGAGCAATGACAAGAAGCAGATCAAGGGCACTCTTCCACAAATTCAGCTTATGGGTTGACAAGCTCCTAGAGGAAGATCGACTAAGGACAATGGGCCAGAAGTGAAAAGTAGAGTCCAATGGCTTCTCAACAACACAAGGGACATCAGAGACTTGGGCTTTAGTGGCAAGAGAGGTCAGGGCCCAAAGATTCTTAACCCTACTCCAAGTCGAAGACTAGGAGCAAGGCGCGTGCATGCCACAAGGACGGCCACCTTCCATTTCTTGGCCATGAGGTGAGTTAAGGTAAGTTTCAATTCGAATATATGCCTCTTTCTGTTTTGCAGGGTAGGATCTAGATGCTTTACATTTTTGAGTCAAGAACATTTTAGGAATAGGTCCTTTTTCGGTTATACACTTTTGTATCTTTTCCATTTGTGCACTTTTGTAAACTTTCCTTTTCTTTATTTGAGTCGACCCTAGAAGGTCAAGCTGTCGAGCATATTAATAAGGATCCTTCCAGCATTGTAGTCCGACAACCTTTTTGATATTAATAAAGATAGAACTTTTTCCCCAACAAGTTTTCTCTCAAGAATCTTGTGCGCTTAGAATCTAGTTGAGACCAGCCCTCCAAGCTCTAAGTTTGTGATTTATCACGAGGTTCATCACCCCTCGTGTGGTTCACTTCACCTTTCCATCGAATACCAACCCAAAAACCCCTATCCAAGAAGTCTAAGGTCGAGTTTCTCACCTAGCCTTCTCCAAACAGCCCACGCGCATATAAGCCTTGAATCGAGGCTTGTATCATGAACTCTGCCTTGGATGCTCCGTTGAGGTTGGTCATCTCAGCTGGTGGCAGTGGCGTTTGCTCCAATGGGGTGAGAGGGTTGAAGCCATATACTACTTCAAATGGTGTCTTCTTGGTTGCTGAGTGCACGGCTCGGTTGTAAGCGAACTCTATGAATGGCAGGCACTCCACTCAAGTCTTGAGGTTCTTCCCTAGTGTAGTCCTGAGAAGAGCTGATAGTATCCTGTTGACAACTTCAGTTTGGCCATCGGTTTGAGGATGGCAGGTGGTAGAGAAGAGTAGCTTCATGCCTAGCTTCCTCCAAAGGGTCCTCCAGAAATGGCTGAGGAACTTGGTGTCCCTGTCTGATACAATGGTCCTTGGCACTCCATGAAGCCGTACTATCTTCCTGAAGAACAGCTCACTGTTTGCATGGCATCATTGACATTGGCACACGGAATGAAGTGTGCCATCTTGGAGAATCTGTCCACCACTACAAAGATTGCATCTTTGTGGTGTATCTTGGGCAGACCTAGGACAAAGTCCATTGATATGTCCACCCATGGATGTGTAGGTCTGGGCAGTGGGAGATACAACCCGTGAGGTTTCACTCGGGACTTTGCCTTCTTGCAAGTGATGCATCTTGCACAATGAGCTTCTACTGTCCTCTTGATGTGTGGCAAGTAGAAGTGCTCCTTGACCACTGCTAGAGTCTTGTCGACACCAAAGTGGCCCATGAGTCCTCCTCCATGAGCTTCTCGGATGATAAGCTCCCTCAATGATCCTTGTGGTATGCACAGCCTTCTCTCTCGGAACAAGAATCCCTCATGGATGTAAAACTTGCCACGACTCCCTGTGCCAACCTCCTTGTAGCTCTCAGCAAAGTCAGGATCATCCTTTTATAGGTCCTTGATGTGCTCGAACCCTAGGACCTTTGCCTCCACGGTTGATATCAAGGCAAACCTCCTTGATAGTGCATCGGCTACCACATTGTCATTGCCCTTCTTGTACTTGATGACGTACGGGAAAGTCTCTATGAACTCCATCCACCTGGCATGTCTCCTCTTGAGATTCGTTTGCCCTCTGAGGTGTTTGACAGTCTCATGATCAGTGTGGATCACAAACTCCTTGGACAGCAAGTAATGCTGCCAAGTCTCGAATGCTCGGACAAGGGCATAAAGCTCCTTGTCATAAGTGGGGTAGTTCAGTGAGGCACCACCTAGCTTCTCACAGAAGTATGCCACTGGTGTCCCTCCTTGGGTTAGCACTGCTCCTATGCCAATTCCAGAGGCATCACACTCCACTTCAAACGTCTTGTTGAAGTCGGGCAGGACTAGCACTGGTGCATGAGTAAGGCTGTCTTTCAAGGCCTTGAATGCATTCTCCTGAGCTTCTCCCCAGCTGAATCCCACGTTCTTCTTCACTACTGCCGTCAATGGTGAGGCAATACTGCGGAAGTTGGGCACGAATCTCCTATAGAAGCTGGCCAGTCCGTAGAAGCTCCTTACTTGGCTGATGTTGCCTGGTGTTGGCCATTCTTGTATGGCTCGAATATTCTCTTCATCAACCTGTAGGCCCTGTGAACTTACAACAAAACCTAAAAAGACAAGTTTATCAGTACAAAAGATGCACTTCTTGAGATTGGCATAAAGCTCTTCTTGTCGAAGGGGTTTAAGTACCATCTCAAGATGTGTGAGGTGTTCCCGTAGGCACTTACTATAAACCAATATATCATCAAAGTAAACCACTACAAACTTACTGATGTATGCCGTAAGAGCTTGGTTCATAAGGCGCATGAAGGTGCTTGGGGCATTAGTCAAGCCGAATGGCATGACTGTCCACTCGTATAGCCCTTGCTTTGTCTTGAAAGCAGTCTTCCATTCATCACCTTCCTTCATCCTGACCTGGTGGTATCCACTCTTGAGTTCTATCTTGGAGAAGACCGTGGCTCCACTCAGCTCATCTAGCATGTCATCCAGCCGTGGTATTGGATGCCGGTACTTGACAGTGATGTTGTTGATTGCTCGGCAGTCCACGCACATTCGCCAAGTCCCATCTTTCTTGGGCACTAGTAGCACTGGTATGGCACATGGACTGAGGCTCTCTCGAACAAAGCCTTTCTCCAGGAGCTCTTTGACTTGCTTCTCAAGCTCCTTGGACTCCTCTGGACTCATCCGGTAGGCTGGCCGGTTGGGCAGGGCTGCTCCGATGTCCCGTCGGGCCATGATAAACTGGTTTTGTAAAATACAAAAGAAATAGCTGGAGTGCTTCAAAAAATCTGAAACTCTAACAGAAAATAGGTTTCATTGTCCTTATGAAGCCTGCAAAAAATCAGATTAAAATTCCAAGTATTTGTTTTTTTAGAGGGCCAGTGACTCCTCAGACATATCAATGTACTGTGGTGGCAGTCCGGAAAAAGGCACTAATGCTATGTAAGGGTGTGGTGCTTATGGGATCAAGGGTAATCCAGCTGTCTTATGACAAGATTTGGACAATGAGAGGAGCCAGGCTGAGGTGGAGGTGTGACCATCTGGTCGTACATCCAGCCAGGAGACCAGACTGGCCGACCAGGAAGCTTGCCCGAGACAGTAGGACATCTGCTCTTCTGCCACCAGACAGTACCAGGTGAGACCTATGGACCAGACCATAACATTGCGGAGAGGCCAAGGCACACTTGGTATGGATGACATCCTCTGGTAAAGATGGATCAACTTGGCTGTCCTGGATCTGCCAGTATGCACAATCCAGGGTACAGATCCAGATCCAGTGAGTACACTTCTACTTTACACAAGAAGACTGACCAAATGACAAAGAGGACATGCAAGAAGTATCTAACCAGTGGTACCTCCAGGAGCAATGACAAGAAGCAGATCAAGAGCACTCTTCCACAAATTCAGCTTATGGTATAAGCTCCTAGAGGAAGAAAGCAAGGACAATGGGCCAGAAGAGCACTAGAGTCCAGAACAACACAAGGAACATCAGAGACTTCTTTAGTGGCAAGAGATCAGGGCAAAGATATTTAACCTTTGATACAAGCCATTCAAGGCTGATGTGGGTTGTTTGTAGAAGATTAGGTGAGAAACTCGACCTTAGGCTTCTGGATGGGGGTTTCTGGTTGGTAAAAGATGGAAGGGTGAAGTGAACCACACGAGGGGTGATGAACCTCGTGATAAATCACAAACTTAGAGCTAGGAGGGCTGGTCTCAACTAGGTTCTAAGCGCACAAGATTCTTAGAGAGAAAACTTGTTGGAAGAAAATTCTATCTTTATTAATATCAAAAAAGTTGTCAAACTACAATGATGGAAGGAGCCTTATTAATATGCTCGACAGCTTGACCTTCTAGGGTCGACTCAAATAAGAAAAGGAAAACTTACAAAAGTGCACAAAAGGAAAAGATACAAAAGTATATAATCGAAAAAGGACCTATTCCTAAAATGTCTTTGACTCAAAAAAGTAAATATTCTAGATCCTACCCTGCAAAACAGAAAGAGGCATATATTCGAATTGAAACTTACCTTAACTTACCTCATGGCCAAGAAATGGAAGGTGGCCGTCCTTGTGGCATCACGCGCCATGCTCCTGGTCTTCGACTTGGAGAAGGGTTAAGAATCTTTGGGCCCTGGCCTCTCTTGCCACTAAAGCCCAAGTCTCTGATGTTCCTTGTGTTGTTGAGAAGCCTTGGACTCTAATTTGCTCTTCTGGCCCATTGTCCTTAGCTCTTCCTCAGAAGCTTGTCGACCCATAAGCTGAATTTGTGGAAGAGTGCTCTGATCTGCTTCTTGTCATTGCTCCTGGAGGTACCACTGGTGTAGATACTTCCTAAGTGCATGTCCTGGAGCTGGTAGCTCATTTGGTCCGAGTCCTCTTGTGTAGAAGTGGAAGTGCGCGTGTACTCGGCTGGATCAGCTGTACCGGCTGGATTGTGTGCAGTACTGGCCGGAATGACTTCAGGACCGGCCAAGTTGATCCCCGAGTCGGCGGTGTCATCAGGGGGACCGGCGGTGTCATTCACGTCCCCACCAAGTGTGCCGGAAGCTTGGGCCTCTCCACCGGCGATGTTGACCGGTCTGGTCCTATAGGTCGAGGGTCCGCGGTACTGTCTGGTCCGGCAGGCATACCAGATGGTCCTGCTGTCTCGGGCAAGCTTCCTGGCCGGCCAGTCTGGTCTCCTGGCTGGATGTACGACCTGATGTTCTCATCATTCCCTCCTCTTCAGTAGGTTTTGTCCTCAAACTGGATCATCTGCATGGAAAGGGGCCAAGTCAGTAACATTGAACGTATTGGACACATTAAACTCACCTGGAAGCTCGATCCGGGCGTTGTTGTTGATCCTCAGCACTCTGAATGGTCCATCTCCTCTGGTGCTAGCTTGGAACTCCTTAGGTTTGGGAACCTCTCCTGCCGAGGTGTAGCCACACCCAATCGCCTGGTTGAAAGATCACCTCTCTTCTTCCTTTGTTGGCATGAGTCACGTACTGCCCGGTCCTCTTCTCCAAGTTCTCTGCTACCTTCTGGTGTAACCTCCTTATGAACTCTGCTTTGGATGCTCTGTTGAGGTTGGTCATCTCAGCTGGTGGCAGTGGTGTTTGCTCCAATGGGGTGAGAGGGTTGAAGCCGTATACCACTTCAAATGGGGTCTTCTTGGTTGCTGAGTGCACGCCTCGGTTGTAGGCGAACTCAATGAATGGCAGGCACTCCACCCAAGTCTTTAGGTTCTTCCCTAGTGTTGTTCTGAGAAGAGTTGATAGGGTCCTGTTGACAACTTCAGTTTGGCCATCGGTTTGAGGATGGCAAGTGGTTAAGAAGAGTAGCTTTGTGCCTAGTTTTCTCCAAAGGGTCCTCCAGAAATGGCTGAGGAACTTGGTGTCCCTATCTGATACGATGGTCCTTGGCACTCCATGAAGCCGTACTATCTCCCTGAAGAACAGCTCAGCTGTTTTTGTGGCATCATTGACATTGGCACATGGGATGAAGTGTGCCATCTTGGAGAATCTGTCCACCACTACAAAGATTGCATCTTTGTGGTTGATCTTGGGCAGACCTAGAACAAAGTCCATTGAGATGTCCACCCATGGATGTGTGGGTATGGGCAGTGGGAGATACAACCCGTGAGGTTGCACTCTGGACTTTGCCTTCTTGCAAGTGATGCATCTTGCACAATGAGCTTCTACTGTCCTCTTGATGTGTGGCCAGTAGAAGTGCTCCTTGACCACTGCTAGAGTCTTGTCGACACCAAAGTGGCCCATGAGTCCTCCTCCATGAGCTTCTCGGATGATAAGCTCCCTTAGTGATCCTTGTGGTATGCACAACCTTCTTTCTCGGAACAAGAATTCCTCATGGATGTAGAATTTGCCATGACTCCCTGTGCTACACTCCTTGTAGCTCTCAGCAAGGTCAGGATCATCCTTGTATAGATCCTTGATGTGCTCGAATCCTAGGACCTTTGCTCCATGGTTGATATCAAGGCAAACCTCCTTGATAGTGCATCGGCTACCACATTATCTTTGCCCTTCTTGTACTTGATGATGTACAGGAAGGTCTCTATGAACTCCATCCACCTGGCATGTCTCCTCTTGAGATTGGTTTGCCCTCTGAGGTGTTTGAGAGTCTCGTGATCAGTGTGGATCACAACTCCTTGGACAGCAAGTAATGCTGCCAAGTCTCCAATGCTCGGACAAGGGCATAGAGCTCCTTGTCATAAGTGGGTAGTTCAGTGAGGCACCACCTAGCTTCTCACTGAAGTATGCCACTGGTCTCCCTCCTTGAGTTAGCACTGCTCCTATGCCTATTCCAGAGGCATCACACTCCACTTCAAACGCCTTGTTGAAGTCGGGAAGGACTAGCACTGGTGCGCAAGGCTGTCCTTCAAGGCCTGAATGCCTTCTCCTGAGCTTCTCCCCAGCTGAATCCCACGTTCTTCTTCACTACTGCCAGTGGTGAGGCAATACTGCTGAAGTTGCAGAATCTCCTATAGAAGCTGGCCAGTCCGTGGAAGCTCCTTACTTGGCTGATGTTTCCTGGTGTTGGCCATTCTTGTATGGCTCGAATCTTCTCTCATCAACCTGTAGGCCCTGTGAACTCACAACAAAACCTAAAAAGACAAGCTTATCAGTAAGGTGCACTTCTTGAGATTGGCATAAAGCTCTTCTTGTCGAAGGGTTTTAAGGACCATCTCAAGATGTGTGAGGTGTCTGAGGCACTTACTATAAACAAGTATGTCATCAAAGTAAACAACTACAAACTTACTGATGTACGCCCTAAGAACTTGGTTCATAAGGCATGAAGGTGCTTGGGGCATTAGTCAAGCCGAATGGCATGACTGTCCACTCGTAGAGCCCTTGCTTTGTCTTGAAAGCAGTCTTCCACTCATCACCTTCCTTCATTCTTACCTGGTGGTATCCACTTTTGAGGTCTATCTTGGAAAAGACCGTGGCTCCACTCAGCTCATCTAGCATGTCATCCAGTCGTGGTATAGGATGCCTATACTTGACTGTGATGTTGTTGATTGCTCGGCAGTCCACGCACATGCGCCAAGTTCCATCCTTCTTGGGCACTAGTAGCACTGGTACAGCACATGGACTGAGGCGCTCTCGAACATATCCTTTCTCCAGGAGCTCCTTGACTTGCTTCTCAAGCTCCTTGGACTCCTCTGGACTCATCCGGTAGGCTGGCCGGTTGGGCAGGGCTGCTCCGGGCACTAGATCAATCTGGTGTTCTATGCCACGTAAAGGAGGCAAGCCTGCTGGTATCTCCTCTGGAAATACATCCTGGAACTTGTTGAGGAGAGTTGCTACTTCAGGAGGTAGCTCTACCTGTCCCTGTTCTACACTCAAAACTTCTTTGAAGACCATTAGTAACGTTAAATCCTTCGAGGCTAAAGCTCTCCGGACATGGCTTGGTTGAATAAGAAAATTAGACTTGATAAGTTTCTTTTCCTTACTCATTTGGAGTTGTAGCTCGTGTACCTGGGCAGGTGTAAGAGGAGCTAGGCTGACCTTTCTCTTGTCATGCACGAAGGTGTATAGATTGGTTCTGCCATCATGCCTGGTCTCTTTGTGAAACTGCCATGGTCTTCCTAGCAGAAGATGGCCAGCTTGCATGGGCACCACGTCGCACACGACTTGATCCTGGTACTTGCCCACACTGAATGGCACAGTGACTTGCTCATGAATCTTGAGCTCCACTTTGTCATCAAGCAATCTCAGTCTATATGGTCGAGGATGCCGTGTCCTTTCTAGACCTAGCTTATCAACCATATACGCACTAGCAACGTTAGTGCAAGAACCACCATCTATGATGAGGTTACATACCTTTCCCTTGATGGTGCAACGGCTGTGGAAGATGTTCTCCCTTTGGATGGTCTCTGAAGGATCCACCATTGCACTGAGGATACGTCTAGTGACCAGCACTTCCCCAACATCAGGGTACTCAATGTCACCATACTCTCCTTCTGGCTTATAGTCCTCCTCATCATTGAGCTCCAATCTGTTCCTTAGCTTCTCAAACTCTTCATAGTACTCCTCTACTGATCTGGTACCCTGCTTAAGAGTACGAAAACGACGTTGCAAATCTCTATGAAAGTAAGGTGGAACAAACCTTTGTCGCATGAGGTCTTTCATGTCGACCCATGAGTCTACGGGCCTCATTCTCTTCCTCCTTCTGTCAGATACCTCACGATCCCACCAGATGAGGGCATTGTCCGTGAGTTGTGCTACTGCCATTGAGACTTTCCTAGGTCCTGGTTGGTTGTAGTGATCAAAGATATGATCCATTCTTCTTTCCCAATCTAGGTAAGCCTCGGGGTCTACTTTTCCTGCAAAACTAGGAGGAGTTAGCTTAACATCAGGATGATTTACCCGGTTGTAGGTGTGTTCATCTCCATCCTCATGATGTCTAGGAGGCATTCTTGGTCTCTGGTGAAGACCATATGGCTCAAAGCCATCATCTTCTGCCTCTGGTTGCCGTGGAGGTCCTCTCGGCCTATGGTGATAGTTATGAGGTTGCGTGTCCTCATCTCCATCTGGCTGGGGTTCCTCCTGTTCGTGCCGTGTCCTAAGGTACTCAGGACCCTCAGGACGATCTGGCTCAGCTCTCACGTGCCTTATGGCCTGGAATCTTACTGGTCTCTCCACGCTCTCCAACCTCTCGCCTATGGATGCGAGTTGTGTTTGGAGTGTGGTGAACATGGCCATCATGGCTTCAGCTGCGTCTCTATTCTCTTCTCCCATGTGTACTACAAAGAAAGAAGACAATTAGGGTGCTCCTAAATTATTAGGAGAGTTTTCTTTTATATGTGGTTTGAAAAAAATGCAAAAGGAAAAATTCTAAAGAAGGGAAATTCGAAAAAGGAAACTTCCTAGACAACTTGTGCTAGCTGTCCAATTCGAATTTCTTTAGTATCTTTTCTATTTTCTTTTTCTTTTCTTTTTAATTAGACTTAAAAATAAAGGAAATATGACTTAAACAAAAGGAAAACGTGTATGCAATGCAAAAAGTGAATCTAAACCCTAGTGATACACGTAGGAGGCTAGATGCACTCGGTTTTGAGTTTGAGGTTATTTTTTTGATTTTTCTTGAATGCGACTTAAACTAATGCAAGAACACAAAACAAAACAAGCAAAAGGATAGAAACAACCTGGTTTAGGAGCTTTAAGCTCTGATACCAAAATGATACAAGCCTTGATTCAAGGATGTATGTGTTTGTAGAAGATTAGGTGAGAAACTCAACCTTAGGCTTCTGGATGGGGTTTTCTGGTTGGTAAAAGATGGAAGGGTGAAGTGAACCACACGAGGGGTGATGAACCTCGTGATAAATCACAAACTTAGAGCTAGGAGGGCTGGTCTCAACTAGATTCTAAGCGCACAAGATTCTTTGAGAGAAAACTTGTTGAGGAAAAATTTCTATCTTTATTAATATCAAAAAGGTTGTCGAACTACAATGCTGGAAGGAGCTTTATTAATATGCTCGACAGCTTGACCTTCTAGGGTCGACTCAAATAAGAAAAGGAAAACTTACAAAAGTGCACAAAGGAAAAGATACAAAAGTGTATAACCGAAAAAGGACCTATTCCTAAAATGTTCTTGACTCAAAAATGTAAAGCATCTAGATCCTACCCTGCAAAACAGAAAGAGGCATATATTCATTGAAACTTACCTTAACTTACCTCATGGCCAAGAAATGGAAGGTGGCCGTCCTTGTGGCATGCACGCGCCTTGCTCCTAGTCTTCGACTTGGAGTAGGGTTAAAAATCTTTGGGCCCTGACCTCTCTTGCCACTAAAGCCCAAGTCTCTGATGTTCCTTGTGTTGTTGAGAAGCCTTTGGACTCTAATTTGCTCTTCTGGCCCATTGTCCTTAGCTGCTCTTCCTCTAGAAGCTTGTCCACCCATAAGCTGAATTTGTGGAAGAGTGCTCTTGATCTGCTTCTTGTCATTGCTCCTGGAGGTACCACTGGTGTAGATACTTCCTCTAAGTGCATGTCCTGGAGCTGGTAGCTCATTTGGTCCGAGTCCTCTTGTGTAGAAGTGGAAGTATGCGTGTACTCGGCTGGATGGCCTGTACCGGCTGGATTGTGCGCGGTACTGGCCGGAATGACTTCAGGACTGGCCAAGTTGATCCCGGAGTCGGCGGTGTCATCAGGGGGACCGGCGGTGTCATTCACGTCCCCACCAAGTGTGCCGGAAGCTTGGGCCTCTCCGCCGGAGATGTTGACCGGTCTGGTCCTATAGGTCGAGGGTCCGGCGGTACTGTCTGGTCCGGCAGGCGCGCCAGATGGTCCTGCTGTCTAGGGCAAGCTTCCTGGTCGGCCAGTCTGGTCTCCTGGCATGATGTACGACCTGATGTCCTCATCACTACTCCAAGTCGAAGACTAGGAGCAAAGCGCGTGCATGCCACAAGGACGGCCACCTTCCATTTCTTGGCCGTGAGGTGAGTTAAGGTAAGCTTACATTCGAATATATGCCTCTTTCTGTTTTGCAGGGTAGGATCTAGTTGCTTTATATTTTTGAGTCAAGAACATTTTAGGAATAGGTCCTTTTTCGGTTATGCACTTTTGTATCTTCCTTTTGTGCACTTTTGTAAACTTTCCATTTGAATGACACTCCAAAGCATATTAATAAGGCTCCTTCCAGCATTGTAGTTAAACCTTTTTTAATTAATAAAGATCGAATTTTTAGTTATTCTCTCAAAGAAGCTTGTGCGCTTAGATAGTTGAGACCAGCCCTCCTAGCTCTAAGTTTGACACGAGGTTCATCACCCCTCGTGTGGTTCACTTCACTTCCATCTTTTACCAACCAGAAACATCCAGAAGCTCAAGGTTGAGTTTCTCACCCAATCTTCTACAATGCAAGCACATCCTTGAATCAAGGCTTGTATCAGGTACTTGACAGTGATGTTGATTGCTGGCAGTCCACGACATTCGCCAAGTCCCATCTTTCTGGGCACTAGTAGCACTCAATGGCACATGGACTGAGGCTCTCAACAAAGCCTTTCTCCAGGAGCTCCTTGACTTGCTTCTCAAGCTCCTTGACTCCTCTGACTCATCCGTAGGCTGGCCCAGTTGATGTCCCGTCGGGCCATGATAAACTGGTTTTGTAAAATACAAAAGAAATAGCTGGAGTGCTTCAAAAAATCTGAAACTCTAACAGAAAATAGGTTTCATCGTCCTTATGAAGCCTGCAAAAAATCAGATTAAAATTCCAAGTATTTATTTTTTTAGAGGGCCAGTGACTCCTCAGACATATCAATGTACTGTGGTGGCAGTCCGGAAAAAGGCACTAATGCTATGTAAGGGTGTGGTGCCCCTTCGAGGTGGGATGGGTCCGAAGGGTAAGCCGAGCTGGGGTCGGTTATGATCAGGTGATTTGCCGCTCACGATCGAGAGGAGCCACGATGTCCGAGGTCCGGCACCGAGCGTCGGACCATCTGGTCGTACATCCAGCCAGGAGACCAGACTGGCCGACCAGGAAGCTTGCCCGAGAATGTAGGACCATCTGGCACGCCTGCCGGACCAGACAGTACCGCCAGACCCTCGATAGGACCAGACCGGTCAACATTGCCGGGAGAGGCCAAAGCCCGCACACTTGGTGGGGACGTGGATGACACCGCCGTCCCTCTGGTGACACCGCCGACTGGATCAACTTGGCCGGTCCTGAAGTCATTCCGCCAGTACACACAATCCAGCCGGTACAGCCGATCCAGCCAAGTACACACTTCTACTTCTACACAAGAAGACTCGGACCAAATGAGCTACCAGCTCCAGGACATGCACCTAGAAGAAGTATCTACACCAGTGGTACCTCCAGGAGCAATGACAAGAAGCAGATCAAGAGCACTCTTCCACAAATTCAGCTTATGGGTCGACAAGCTTAGAGGAAGAGAAGCTAAGGACAATGGGCCAGAAGCAAATTAGAGTCCAAAGGCTTCTCAACAACACAAGGAACATCAGAGACTTGGGCTTTAGTGGCAAGAGAGGTCAGGGCCCAAAGATTTAACCCTACTCCAAGTCGAAGACTAGGAGCAAGGCGTGTGCATGCCACAAGGACGGCCACCTTCCATTTCTTGGCCGTGAGGTGAGTTAAGGTAAGTTTACATTCTAATATATGCCTCTTTCTGTTTTGCAGGGTAGGATCTAGTTGCTTTACATTTTTGAGTCAAGAACATTTTAGGAATAGGTCCTTTTTCGGTTATACACTTTTGTATCTTTTTCCTTTTGTGCACTTTTGTAAACTTTCCTTTATTTGTTTGAGTCGACCCTAGAAGGTCAAGCTGTCGAGCATATTAATAAGGCTCCTTCCAGCATTGTAGTTCGACAACCTTTTGATTATTAATAAAGTAGAACTTTTTCCCTACGAGCTTACTCTCAAGAGAGACTTGTGCGCTTAGAACCTAGTTGAGACCAGCCCTCCTAGCTCTAAGTTTGTGATTTATCACGAGGTTCATCACCCCTCGTGTGGTTCACTTCACCCTTCCATCTTTACCAACCAGAAAACCCCCATCCAGAAGCCTAAGGTTGAGTTTCTCACCTAATCTTCTACAAATAGCCCACGCGCATACATCCTTGAATCAAGGCTTGTATCACCGGTACTTGACAGTGATGTTGTTGATTGCTCGGCAGTCCACACACATTCGCCAAGTCCCATCTTTCTTGGGCACTAGTAGCACTGGTATGGCACATGGACTGAGGCTCTCTCGAACAAAGCCTTTCTCCAGGAGCTCTTTGACTTGCTTCTCAAGCTCCTTGGACTCCTCTGGACTCATCCGGTAGGCTGGCCGGTTGGGCAGGGCTGCTCCGATGTCCCGTCGGGCCATGATAAACTGGTTTTGTAAAATACAAAAGAAATAGCTGGAGTGCTTCAAAAAATCTGAAACTCTAACAGAAAATAGGTTTCATTGTCCTTATGAAGCCTGCAAAAAATCAGATTAAAATTCCAAGTATTTGTTTTTTTAGAGGGCCAGTGACTCCTCAGACATATCAATGTACTGTGGTGGCAGTCCGGAAAAAGTCACTAATGCTATGTAAGGGTGTGGTGCCCCTTCGAGGTGGGATGGGTCCGAAGGGTAAGCCAAGCTGGGGTCGGTTATGATCGGGTGATTTGCCGCTCACGATCGAGAGGAGCCACGATGTCCGAGGTCCGGCACCGAGCGTCGAACCATCTGGTCGTACATCCAGCCAGGAGACCAGACTGGCCGACCAGGAAGCTTGCCCGAGACAGTAGGACCATCTGGCGCGCCTGCCGGACCAGACAGTACCGCCAGACCCTCGACCTATAGGACCAGACCGGTCAACATTGCCGGCGGAGAGGCCAAAGCTTCCGGCACACTTGGTGGGGACGTGGATGACACCGCCGGTCCCTCTGGTGACACCGCCGACTCCGGGATCAACTTGGCCGGTCCTGAAGTCATTCCGGCCAGTACCGCACACAATCCAGCCGGTACAGCCGATCCAGCCGAGTACACACGCACTTCTACTTCTACACAAGAAGACTCGGACCAAATGAGCTACCAGCTCCAGGACATGCACCTAGAGAAGTATCTACACCAGTGGTACCTCCAGGAGCAATGACAAGAAGCAGATCAAGAGCACTCTTCCACAAATTCAGCTTATGGGTCGACAAGCTCCTAGAGGAAGAGAAGCTAAGGACAATGGGCCAGAAGAGCAAATTAGAGTCCAAAGGCTTCTCAACAACACAAGGAACATCAGAGACTTGGGCTTTAGTGGCAAGAGAGGTCAGGGCCCAAAGATATTTAACCCTACTCCAAGTCGAAGACTAGGAGCAAAGCGCGTGCATGCCACAAGGACGGCCACCTTCCATTTCTTGGCCGTGAGGTGAGTTAAGGTAAGTTTACATTCGAATATATGCCTCTTTCTGTTTTGCAGGGTAGGATCTAGTTGCTTTACATTTTTGAGTCAAAAACATTTTAGGAATAGGTCCTTTTTCGGTTATGCACTTTGTATCTTTTCCTTTTGTGCACTTTTGTAAACTTTCCTTTTATTTGTTTGAGTCGACCCTAGAAGGTCAAGCTGTCGAGCATATTAATAAGGCTCCTTCCAGCATTGTAGTTCGACAACCTTTTGCTAATTAATAAAGATCGAATTTTCTTTACAAGTTATTCTCTCAAAGAAGCTTGTGCGCTTAGAACCTAGTTGAGACCAGCCCTCCTAGCTCTAAGTTTGTGATTTATCACGAGGTTCATCACCCCTCGTGTGGTTCACTTCACCCTTCCATCTTTTACCAACCAGAAAACCCCCATCCAGAAGCCTAAGGTTGAGTTTCTCACCTAATCTTCTACAAATAGCCCACGCGCATACATCCTTGAATCAAGGCTTGTATCACCGGTACTTGACAGTGATGTTGTTGATTGCTCGGCAGTCCACACACATTCGCCAAGTCCCATCTTTCTTGGGCACTAGTAGCACTGGTATGGCACATGGACTGAGGCTCTCTCGAACAAAGCCTTTCTCCAGGAGCTCTTTGACTTGCTTCTCAAGCTCCTTGGACTCCTCTGGACTCATCCGGTAGGCTGGCCGGTTGGGCAGGGCTGCTCCGATGTCCCGTCGGGCCATGATAAACTGGTTTTGTAAAATACAAAAGAAATAGCTGGAGTGCTTCAAAAAATCTGAAACTCTAACAGAAAATAGGTTTCATCGTCCTTATGAAGCCTGCAAAAAATCAGATTAAAATTCCAAGTATTTGTTTTTTTAGAGGGCCAGTGACTCCTCAGACATATCAATGTACTGTGGTGGCAGTCCGGAAAAAGGCACTAATGCTATGTAAGGGTGTGGTGCCCCTTCGAGATGGGATGGGTCCGAAGGGTAAGCCGAGCTGGGGTCGGTTATGATCGGGTGATTTGCCGCTCACGATCGAGAGGAGCCACGATGTCCGAGGTCCGGCACCGAGCGTCGGTGACTTTTGCCGGCAACTTTTCCGGCAACTTTTCCGGTGATCCGATTTGTTGCTATTTTTCGATAAGCCTAGTTGGGATGGTCGTGTTTTGCAGGGGGAGACACGGATCCGGCTAGGCATTTGCCGATATCCGTGAACGATGCATCACCCCCCTGTGCATCGATCGGCTGGTGGCCCCGTGGTCATCGATTCACTCGCCTGGTCGGGATGGTCGTGTTTCGCTGGGGGAGACACGGAGCCTGCTACAAGGCATTTGCCGTTATCTGTGAGCGATGCATCCCATGTGCATCCATTCGCTGGTGACCCTTTCCGGTAAACCTCTCTGTTCGAGCTGTTCATCTGTCGCTTGCGGGTTTGAAAGAAATCACATTGCGCACTGTTGGGCT
>CM032165.1:12871686-12988247 GCA_018901935.1 Pugionium cornutum | reverse complement strand
AAACTGTGTGATGCCATGCATTATGCTTCACTTATAAGCCGTTACTCAATAAGCACCAATGATCAGCTTAGAATTATAATTTGAACTGACCAATAACCTTGACATATCCGCACTAAATCGCCAGTAACTTTTGATTTAGTGCTCAGAATAATATGAATCCAACGTCCACGTTATGCTAGCTCAATTTTCTATATTATGATAAAATTTCACACTCAAATAGATACGACAAAGCCTCCAAGTAAACCAATCTATCCAAAACTGTGTGATGCCATGCATTATGGTTAACTTATAAGCCGTTACTCAATAAGCACCAATGATCAGCTTAGAATGATCATTTGAACTGACCAATCAACTTGACCTGTTCGCACTAAATCGTCAATAACTTTTGATTTAGAGCTCAGAATGACATAAATCCAACGCCCACGTTATACTAGCTCAAATTTCGATAATATGACAATTTTTCAGACTCTAATAGATACGACAAAGCCTTCAAGTAAACCAATCTATCCAAAACTGTGTGATGCCATGCATTATGCTTCACTTATAAGCTTTTACTCAAGCACCAATGATCAGCTTAGAATGATCATTTGAACTGACCAATTAACTTGACATGTCTGCACTAAATCGTCATAACTTTTGATTTAGTGCTCAGAATGACATGAATCCAACGCCCACGTTATGCTAGCTCAATTTTATATACTATGACAAAATTACAGACTCAAATAGATACGACAAGCCTCCAAGTAATCCAATATATCCCAAACTTCGTCATCCAATGCATTATGCTTCACTTATAACCTTTTACTCAATGAGCACCAATGATCAACTTAGAATGATCAGTTGAACTGTCTAATCAACTTGACATGAATGCACTAAATCGTATTTAACTTTTGATTTAGTGCTCAGAATAACATGAATCCAACGTCAACGTTATGTTAGCTCAATTTACTTTACTATGACAAAATTTCAGACAAAAATAGATTCGAGAAAGCCTCACAGTAATCCAGTCTATCCGAAACTGCATGATGCCATGTATTATGCTTTGCTTATAAGCCTTTACTCAATGAGAACCAGTGATCTTCTTAGAATGATCATTTGAAATGACTAATCAACTTGACATGTCCGCACTAATTCATCCATAACTTTTGATTTAGAGCTTAGAATGACATGAATCCAACCCCCACATTATGCTAGCTCCATTTTCTATATTGTGACAAAATTTCAGGCTCAAATAGATACGACAAGGCCACCAAGTAAACCAATCTATCCGAAACTGTGTGATGCTATGCATTATGCTTCACTTATAAGCCGTTACTCAGTAAGCACCAATGCTCAGCTTAGAATGATCATTTGAACTGTCCAATTAACTTGAAATGTCTGCACTAAATCAATTGTAACTTTTGATTTAGTGCTCAGAATGACATGAATCCAACGCCCACGTTATGCTAGCACAGTTTTCTATATTGTGAAAAAATTTAAGACTCAAATAGATACGACAAAGCCTCCAAGTAAACTAATCTATCCAAAATTGTGTGATGCCATGTGTTATGCTTCATTTATAAGCTTTTACTCAATGAGCACCAATGATCAGCTTAGAATGATCATTTGAACTGACCAATTAACTTGACATGTCCGCTCTAAATCGTCCATAACTTTTGATTTAAAGCTCAGAATGACATGAATCCAACGCCCACATTATGCTAGCTTAATTTTCTATATTATGGCAATTTCAGGACTCAAATAGATACGACGAAGCCTCCAAATAATCCAATCTATCCCAAACTGTGATATGCCATGCATTATGCTTTGCTTATAAGCCTTTACTCAATGAGCACCAATGATTATCACAGAATGATCATTTGAAATGACTAATCAACTTGACATGTCCGCACTAATTCATCCATAACTTTTGATTTAGAGCATAGAATGACATGAATCCAACGCCCACATTATGCTAGCTCAATTTTCTATATTGTGACAAAATTTTAGAATCAAATAGATACGACAAAGTCTCCAAGTAAACCAATCTATCTAAAACTGCGTGATACCATGCATTATGCTTCACTTATAAGCCGTTACTTAAAAAGCACCAATGATCAGCTTAGAATTATAATTTGAACTGACCAATCAACTTGACATGTCCGCACTAAATCATCCATAACTTTTGATTTAGTGATCAGAATGACATGAATCCAACGCCCACGTTATGCTAGCTCAATTTTCTATATTGTCACAAAATTTCAGACTCAAATAGATACGACAAGGCCGCCAAGTAAACCAATCTATCCAAAACTGTGTGATGCCATGCATTATGCTTCACTTATAAGCCGTTACTCAATAAGCACCAATGATCAGATTAGAATGATCATCTGAACTTACCAATTAACTTGAAATGTCTGCACTAAATCATCCATAACTTTTGATTTAGTGCTCAGAATGACATGAATCCAACGCCCACGTTATGCTAGCTCAATTTTCTATATTGTGACAAAATTTCATACTCAAATAGATACGACAAAGCCTCCAAGTAAACCAATCTATCCAAAACTGTGTGATGCCATGCATTATGCTTCACTTATAAGCTTTACTCAATGAGCACCAATGATCAGCTTAGAATGATCATTTGAACTGACCAATTAACTTGACATCGCACTAAATCGTCCATAACTTTTGATTTAAAGCTCAGAATGACATGAATCCAACGCCCACATTATGCTAGCTCAATTTTCTATACTATGGACAATTTTTCAGACTCAAATAGATACGATGAGGCCCAAGTAAACCAATCTATCCCAAAATGCGGATGCCATGCATTATGCTTTGCTTATAAACCTATTACTCAATGAGAACCAATGATTAGTTTAGAATGATAAGTATAACTAGCCGCTAAACTTGACATGTCCGCACTAATTCATCCGTAACTTTTGATTAAGAGCTTAGAATGACATGAATCCAACCCCCACATTATGCTAGCTCAATTTTCTATATTGTGACAAAATTTCAGAATCAAATAGATACAACAAAGCCTCCAAGTAAACCAATCTATCTAAAACTGCGTGATACCATGCATTATGCTTCACTTATAAGCCGTTACTCAAAAAGCACCAATGATCAGCTTAGAATTATAATTTGAACTGACCAATCAACTTGACATATCCGCACTAAATCGTCAGTAACTTTTGATTTAGTGCTCAGAATGATATGAATCCAACGCCCACGTTATGGTAGCTAAATTTTCTATATTGTGACAAAATTTCAGACTCAAATAGATACGACAAAGCCACCAAGTAAACCAATCTATCCAATACTGTGTGATGCTATGCATTATGCTTCACTTATAAGCATTTACTCAATGGGCACCAATGATCAGCTTAGAATGATCATTTGAACTGACCAATTAACTTGAAATGTCCGCACTAAATCAACTGTAACTTTTGATTTAGTGCTCAGAATGACATGAATCCAACGTCCACGTTATGCTAGCTCAATTTTCTACATTGTGACAAAATTTCAGACTCAAATAGATTCGACAAAGCCTCCAAGTAAACCAATCTATCCAAAACTGTGTGATGTCATGTGTTATGCTGCACTTATAAGCTTTTACTCAATGAGCACCAATGATCAGCTTAGAATGATCATTTGAACTGACCAATTAACTTGACATGAACGCTCTAAATCGTCCATAACTTCTTATTTAAAGCTCAGAATGACATGAATCCAACGACCACATTATGCTAGCTTAATTTTCTATACTATGACAATTTTTCAGACTCAAATAGATACGGCGAAGCCTCCAAATAATATAATCTATCCCAAACTTCGAAATGCCATGCATTATGCTTTGCTTATAAGCTTTTACTCAATGAGCACCAATGATCTTCTTAGAATGATCATTTGAAATGACCAATCAACTTGACATGTCCACACTAAATCATCTGTAACTTTTGATTTAGAGCTCAGAATGACATCAATCCAACGCCCACGTTATGCTAGCTCAATTTTCTATATTGTGACAAAATTTCAGAATCAAAGAGATACGACAAAGCCTCCAAGTAAACCAATCTATCTAAAACTGCGTGATGCCATGCATTATGCTTCACGTATAAGCCGTTACTCAATAAGCACCAATGATCAGCTTTGAATTATAATTTGAACTGACCAATCAATTTGACATATCCGCACTCAATCGTCTGTAACTTTTGATTTAGTGCTCAGAATGACATGAATCCAACGCCCACGTTATGCTAGCTCAATTTTCTATATTGTGACAAAAATTTCAGACTCAAATAGATACGACAAGGCCACCAAGTAAACCAATCTATCCAAAACTGTGTGATGCCATGCACTATGCTTCACTTATAAGCCGTTACTCAATAAGCACCTACGATCAGCTTAGAATGATCATTTGAACTGACCAATTAACTTGAAATTTCCGCAATAAATCAACTGTAACTTTTGATTCAGTGCTCAGAATGACATGAATCCAACACCCCATTATGCTAGCTCAATTTTCTATATTGTGATAAAATTTCAGACTCAAATAGATACGACAAAGCCTACAAGTAATCCAATCTATCCAAAACTGTGTGATGCCATGCATTATGCTTCACTTATAAGCCGTTACTCAGTAAGCACCAATGATCAGCTGAGAATGATCATTTGAACTGACCAATCAACTTGACATGTCGGCACTAAATTATCTGTAACTTTTGATTTAGTGTTCAGAATGAAATGAATCCAACGCCCACGTTATGCTAGATCAATTTTCTATATTGTGACAAAATTTCAGACTTAAATAGATACGAGAAAGCCCCCAAGTAAAGCAATCTATCCAAAACTGCCTGATGCCATGCATTATGCTCACTTATAAGCCGTTACTTAATAAGCACCAATGATCAGGTTAGAATGATCATTTGAACTGACCAATCAACTTGACAAGTCCGCACTAAATCGCCTGTAACATTTGATTTAGTGCTCAGAATGACATGAATCCAATGCCCACGTTATCTAGCTCAACTTTCTATATTGTGAGAAAATTTCAGACTCAAATAGATACGACAAAGCCTCCAAGTAAACCGATCTATCCAAAACTGTGTGATGCCATGCCTTATGCTTCACTGATAAGCCTTTACTTAGTGAGCAGCAATGGTCAACTTAGATTGATCATTGGCACTGACCAATCAACATGACATGTGCACACTAAATCGTCTGTAACTTTTGATTTAGTGCTCAGAATGACATGAATCCAACGCCCACGTTATGCTAGCTCAATTTTCTATATTGTGACAAAGTTTCAGAATCAAATAGATACGACAAAGCCTCCAAGTAAACCAATCTATCTAAAACTGCGTGATGCCATGCATTATGCTTCACTTATAAGCCGTTACTCAATAGGCACCAATGATCAGCTTTGAATTATAATTTCAACTGACCAATCAACTTGACATATCCGCACTAAATCGCCTGTAACTTTTGATTTATTTCTCAGAATGACATGAATCCATTACCCACGTTATGGTAGCTCAATTTTCTATATTGTGACAAAATTTCAGACTCAGATAGATACGACAAGGCCACCAAGTAAACCAATCTATCCAAAGCTGTGTGATGCGATGCATTATGCTTCACTTATAAGCCGTTACACAATAAGCACCAATGATCAGCTTAGAATGATCATTTGAACTGACCAATTAACTTGAAATGTCTGCACTCAATCAACTGTAACTTTTTGATTTACTGCTCAGAATGACATGAATCCAATGCCCACGTTATGCTAGCTCAATTTTCTATATTATGATAAAATTTCTGACTCAAATAGACACGACAAAGCCTCCAAGCAAACCAATCTATCCAAAACTGTGTGATGCCATGCATTATGCTTCACTTATAAGCCGTTACTAAATAAGCACCAATGATCAGCTTAGAATGATCATTTGAACTGACCAATCAACTTGACATATCGGCACTAAATTGTCCGTAACGTTTTATTTAGTGTTCAGAATTAAATGAATCCAACGCCTACATTATGCTAGCTCAATTTTCTATATTGTGACAAAATTTCAGACTTAAATAGATACGAGAAAGCCTCCAAGTAAAGCAATCTATCCAAAACCACCTGATGCCATGCATTATGCTCACTTATAAGCCGTTACTTAATAAGCACCAATGATCTGGTTAAAATGATCATTTGAACTGACCAATCAACTTGACAAGTCCGCACTAAATCGCCTGTAACTTTTGATTTACTGCTCAGAATGACATGAATCCAATGCCCATGTTATGCTAGCTCAACTTTCTATATTGTGAGAAAATTTCAGACTCAAATAGATACGAAAAAGCCTCCAAGTAAACCGATCTATCCAAAACTGTGTGATGCCATGCATTATGCTTCACTGATAAGCCTTTACTTAGTGAGCAACAATGGTCAACTTAGATTGATCATTGGCACTTACCAATCAACATGACATGTGCACACTAAATCGTCTGTAACTTTTGATTTAGAGATCAGAATGACATAAATCCAACGCCCACGTTATGCTAGCTCAATTTTCTATATTGTGACAAAATTTCAGAATCAAATAGATACGACAAAGCCTCCTAGTAAACCAATCTATCTAAAACTGCGTGATGCCATGCATTATGCTTCACTTATAAGCCGTTACTCAATACGCACCAATGATCAGCTTAGAATTATAATTTGAACTGACCAATCAACTTGGCATATCCGCACTAAATCGTTTGTAACTTTTGATTTATTTTTCAGAATGACATGAATCCAACGCTGATGAGGACATAAGGTCGTACATCCAGCCAGGAGACCAGACTGGCCGACCAGGAAGCTTGCCCGAGACAGCAGGACCATCTGGCACATCTGCCGGACCAGGTAGTACCGCCGGACCCTTGACCTATAGGACCAGACCGGTCAGCATTGCCGGCGAAGAGGCCCAAGCTTCCGGCACACTTGGTGGCAACGTGGATGACACCGCCGGTCCCTCTGGTGATGCCGCCAACTCCGGGATCAACTTGGCCGGTCCTGAAGGCATTCCGGCCAGTATCGCGCACAATCCAGCCGGTACAGCCGATCCAGCCGAGTACACGCACATTTCCACTTCCACACAAGAGGACTCGGACCAAATGAGCTACCAGCTCCAGGACATGCACCTAGAAGAAGTATCTACACCAGTGGTACCTCAAGGAGCAATGACAAGAAGCAGATCAAGGGCACTCTTCCACAAATTCAGCTTATGGGTCGACAAGCTCATAGAGGAAGATCGACTAAAGACAATGGGCCAAAAGTGCAAGGAAGAGTCCAATGGCTTCTCAACAACACAAGGGACATCAGAGACTTGGGCTTTAGTGACAAGAGAGGTCAGGGCCCAAAGATTTTTAACCCTACTCCAAGTCGAAGACTAGGAGCAAGGCGCGTGCATGCCACAAGAACGGCCACCTTCCATTTCTTGGCCATGAGGTAAGTTAAGGTAAGTTTCAATTCGAATATATGCCTCTTTCTGTTTTGCAGGGTAGGATCTAGAATATTTACATTATTGAGTCAAAGACATTTTAGGAATAGGTCCTTTTTCGATTATACACTTTTGTATCTTTTCCTTTGTGCACTTTTGTAAGTTTTCCTTTTCTTATTTGGGTCGACCCTAGAAGGTCAAGCTGTCGAGCATATTAATAAGGCTCCTTCCAGCATTGTAGTTCGACAACCTTTTTGCTAATTAATAAAGATCGAATTTTCTTTACAAGTTATTCTCCCAAAGAAGCTTGTGCGCTTAGAACCTAGTTGAGACCAGCCCTCCTAGCTCTAAGTTTGTGATTTATCACGAGGTTCATCACCCCTCGTGTGGTTCACTTCACCTTTCCATCGAATACCAACCCAAAAAACCCCTATCCAAGAAGTCTAAGGTCGAGTTTCTCACCTAAACTTCTCCAAACAGCCCACGTGCATACATCCTTGAATCAAGGCTTGTATCATTTTGGTAACAGAGCTTAAAGCTCCTAAACCAGGTTGTTTCTATCCTTTTGCTTGTTTTGTTTTGAGTTCTTGCATTAGTTTAAGTCGCATTCAAGAAAAATCAAAAAAATAACATCAAACTCCAAACCGAGTGCATCTAGCCTTCTACGTGTATCACTAGGGTTTAGATTCACTTTTGCATTGCCATTTACGTTTTCCTTTTTGTTTAAATCATATTTCCTTTATTTTTAAGTTAAATTAAAAAGAAAAGAAAAAGAAAATAGAAAGAATACTAAAAGAATTCGAATTGGACAGCTAGCACAAGTTGTCAAGAAAGTTTCCTTTTTCTCAAATCTTCATATCTTTGAATTTCCAATTCTCAGATTTTTTCCTTTTTGCAAAATTTTTGAATCCTTATAAATAGAAAACCCTCCTAATAATTTAGGAGCATCCTAACTTGTCTTCTTTTTTTGTAGCACACAATGGCAGAAGAAAATAGAGAAGCAACCGAAGCCATGATGGCCATGTTCACCACACTCCAAACACAACTCGCATCCATAGGCGAGAGGTTGGAGCGCGTGGAAAGACCGGTGAGATTCCAGGCCATAAGGCACGTGAGAACTGAGCAAGACTGTCCTGAGGGTCCTGAGCACGTTAGGACATGGCACGAACAGGAGGAACCCCAGCCAGATGGAGATGAGGACACACGACATCATAACTATCACACACGGCAACCAGAGGCAGAAGATGATGGCTTTGAGCCATATGGTCTTCACCAGAGACCAAGAATGCCTCCTAGACATCATGAGGATGGAGATGAACACACCTACAACCGGGTAAATCATCCTGATGTTAAGCTAACTCCTCCTAGTTTTGCAGGAAAAGTAGACCCCAAGGCTTACCTAGATTGGGAAAGAAGAATGGATCATATCTTTGATCACTACAACCAACCAGGACCTAGGAAAGTCTCAATGGCAGTAGCACAACTCACGGACAATGCCCTCATCTGGTGGGATCGTGAGGTATCTGACAGAAGGAGGAAGAGAATGAGGCCCGTAGACTCATGGGTCGACATGAAAGACCTCATGCGACAAAGGTTTGTTCCACCTTACTTTCATAGAGATTTGCAACGTCGTTTTCGTACTCTTAAGCAGGGTACCAGATCAGTAGAGGAGTACTATGAAGAGTTTGAGAAGCTAAGGAACAGATTGGAGCTCAATGATGAGGAGGACTATAAGCCAGAAGGAGAGTATGGTGACATTGAGTACCCTGATGTTGGGGAAGTGCTGGTCACTAGACGTATCCTCAGTGCAATGGTGGATCCTTCAGAGACCATCCAAAGGGAGAACATCTTCCACAGCCGTTGCACCATCAAGGGCAAGGCATGTAACCTCATCATACATGGTGGTTCTTGCACTAACGTTGCTAGTGCATATATGGTTGATAAGCTAGGTCTAGAGAAGACAAGGCATCCTCGACCATATAGACTGAGATGGCTCTATGACAAAGTGGAGCTAAAGATCCATGAACAAGTCATTGTACCATTCAGTGTGGGCAAGTATCAAGACCAAGTCGTGTGCGACGTGGTGCCCATGCAAGCTGGCCATCTTCTACTAGGAAGACCATGGCATATTGACAAAGAGACCAGGCATGATGGCCGAACCAATCTCTACACCTTCGTGCATGACAAGAGAAAGGTCAGCCTAGCTCCTCTTACACCTGCCCAGGTACACGAGCTACAACTCCAAATGAGTAAGGAAAAGAAACTTATCAAGTCTAATTTTCTTATTCAACCAAGCCATGTCCAGAGAGCTTTAGCCTCGAAGGATTTAACGTTACTAATGGTCTTCAAAGAAGTTTTGAGTGTAGAACAGGGACAGGTAGAGCTACCTCCTGAAGTAGCAACTCTCCTCAACAAGTTCCAGGATGTATTTCCAGAGAAGATACCAGCAGGCTTGCCTCCTTTACGTGGCATAGAACACCAGATTGATCTAGTGCCCGGAGCAGCCCTGCCCAACCGGCCAGCCTACCGGATGAGTCCAGAGGAGTCCAAGGAGCTTAAGAAGCAAGTGAAGGAGCTCCTGGTGAAAGGATATGTTCGAGAGAGCCTCAGTCCATGTGCCGTACCAGTGCTACTAGTGCCCAAGAAGGATGGGACTTGGAGCATGTGCGTGGACTGCCGAGCAATCAACAACATCACAGTCAAGTACCGGCATCCAATACCACGGCTGGATGACATGTTAGATGAGCTGAGTGGAGCCACGGTCTTCTCCAAGATAGGCCTCAAAAGTGGATACCACCAGGTAAGAATGAAGGAAGGTGATAAGTGGAAGACTGCTTTCAAGACAAAGCAAGGGCTCTACGAGTGGACAGTCATGCCATTCGGCTTGACTAATGCCCCAAGCACCTTCATGCGCCTTATGAACCAAGTTCTTAGGGCGTACATCAGTAAGTTTGTGGTAGTTTACTTTGATGATATACTAGTTTATAGTAAGTGCCTACGGGAACACCTCACACATCTTGAGATGGTACTTAAAACCCTTCGACAAGAAGAGCTTTATGCCAATCTCAAGAAGTGGACCTTTTGTACTGATAAGCTTGTCTTTTTAGGTTTTGTTGTAAGTTCACAGTGCCTACAGGTTGATGAAGAGAAGATTCGAGCCATACAAGAATGGCCAACACCATGCAACATCAGCCAAGTAAGGAGCTTCCACGGACTGGCCAGCTTCTATAGGAGTTTCGTGCCCAACTTCAGCAGTATTGCCTCACCACTGACGGCAGTAGTGAAGAAGAAAGTGGGATTCAGCTGGGGAGAAGCTCAGGAGAAGGCATTCAAGGCCTTGAAGGACAGCCTTACACACGCACCAGTGCTAGTCCTTCCCGACTTCAACAAGACGTTTGAAGTGGAGTGTGATGCCTCTGGAATAGGCATAGGAGCAGTGCTAACCCAAGGAGGGAGACCAGTGGCATACTTCAGTGAGAAGCTAGGTGGTGCCTCACTGAACTACCCCACTTATGACAAGGAGCTTTATCCCCTTGTCCGAGCATTGGAGACTTGGCAGCATTACTTGCTGTCCAAGGAGTTTGTGATCCACACTGATCATGAGACTCTCAAACACCTCAGAGGGCACACCAATCTCAAGAGGAGACATGCCAGGTGGATGGAGTTCATAGAGACCTTCCCATATGTCATCAAGTACAGGAAGGGCAAAGACAATGTGGTAGCCGATGCACTATCAAGGAGGTTTGCCTTGATATCAACCATGGAGGCAAAGGTCCTAGGATTCTAGCACATCAAGGACCTATACAAGGATGATCCTGACTTTTCTGAGAGCTACAAGGAGTGTGGCACAGGGAGTCATGGCAAGTTCTACATCCATGAGGGATTCTTGTTCCGAGAAAGAAGGCTGTGCATACAACAAGGATCATTAAGGGAGCTTATCATCCGAGAAGCTCATGGAGGAGGACTCATGGGCCACTTTGCTGTCGACAAGACTCTAGCAGTTGTCAAGGAGCACTTCTACTGGCCACACATCAAGAGGACAGTAGAAGCTCATTGTGCAAGATTGATGAGGACATCAGGTCGTACATCCAGCCAGGAGACCAGACTGGCCGACCAGGAAGCTTGCCCGAGACAGCAGGACCACCCGGCGCGCCTGCCGGACCAGACAGTACCGCCGGACCCTCGACCTATAGGACCAGACCGGTCAACATCGCCGGCGGAGAGGCCCAAGCTTCCGGCACACTTGGTGGGGACGTGAATGACACCGCCGGTCCCCCTGATGACACCGCCGACTCCGGGATCAACTTGGCCAGTCCTGAAGTCATTCCGGCCAGTACCGCGCACAATCCAGCCGGTACAGGCCATCCAGCCGAGTGCACGCACACTTCCACTTCTACACAAGAGGACTCGGACCAAATGAGCTACCAGCTCCAGGACATGCACCTAGAAGAAGTATCTACACCAGTGGTACCTCAAGGAGCAATGACAAGAAGCAGATCAAGGGCACTCTTCCACAAATTCAGCTTATGGGTCGACAAGCTTATAGAGGAAGATCGACTAAAGACAATGGGCCAAAAGTGCAAGGAAGAGTCCAATGGCTTCTCAACAACACAAGGGACATCAGAGACTTGGGCTTTAGTGACAAGAGAGGTCAGGGCCCAAAGATTTTTAACCCTACTCCAAGTCGAAGACTAGGAGCAAGGCGCGTGCATGCCACAAGAACGGCCACCTTCCATTTCTTGGCCATGAGGTAAGTTAAGGTAAGTTTCAATTCGAATATATGCCTCTTTCTGTTTTGCAGGGTAGGATCTAGAATATTTACATTATTGAGTCAAAGACATTTTAGGAATAGGTCCTTTTTCGATTATACACTTTTGTATCTTTTCCTTTGTGCACTTTTGTAAGTTTTCCTTTTCTTATTTGGGTCGACCCTAGAAGGTCAAGCTGTCGAGCATATTAATAAGGCTCCTTCCAGCATTGTAGTTCGACAACCTTTTTGCTAATTAATAAAGATCGAATTTTCTTTACAAGTTATTCTCCCAAAGAAGCTTGTGCGCTTAGAACCTAGTTGAGACCAGCCCTCCTAGCTCTAAGTTTGTGATTTATCACGAGGTTCATCACCCCTCGTGTGGTTCACTTCACCTTTCCATCGAATACCAACCCAAAAAACCCCTATCCAAGAAGTCTAAGGTCGAGTTTCTCACCTAAACTTCTCCAAACAGCACACGTGCATACATCCTTGAATCAAGGCTTGTATCATTTTGGTAACAGAGCTTAAAGCTCCTAAACCAGGTTGTTTCTATCCTTTTGCTTGTTTTGTTTTGAGTTCTTGCATTAGTTTAAGTCGCATTCAAGAAAAATCAAAAAAATAACATCAAACTCCAAACCGAGTGCATCTAGCCTTCTACGTGTATCACTAGGGTTTAGATTCACTTTTGCATTGCCATTTACGTTTTCCTTTTTGTTTAAATCATATTTCCTTTATTTTTAAGTTAAATTAAAAAGAAAAGAAAAAGAAAATAGAAAGAATACTAAAAGAATTCGAATTGGACAGCTAGCACAAGTTGTCAAGAAAGTTTCCTTTTTCTCAAATCTTCATATCTTTGAATTTCCAATTCTCAGATTTTTTCCTTTTTGCAAAATTTTTGAATCCTTATAAATAGAAAACCCTCCTAATAATTTAGGAGCATCCTAACTTGTTTTCTTTTTTTGTAGCACACAATGGCAGAAGAAAATAGAGAAGCAACCGAAGCCATGATGGCCATGTTCACCACACTCCAAACACAACTCGCATCCATAGGCGAGAGGTTGGAGCGCGTGGAAAGACCGGTGAGATTCCAGGCCATAAGGCACGTGAGAACTGAGCAAGACTGTCCTGAGGGTCCTGAGCACGTTAGGACATGGCACGAACAGGAGGAACCCCAGCCAGATGGAGATGAGGACACACGACATCATAACTATCACACACGGCAACCAGAGGCAGAAGATGATGGCTTTGAGCCATATGGTCTTCACCAGAGACCAAGAATGCCTCCTAGACGTCATGAGGATGGAGATGAACACACCTACAACCGGGTAATTCATCCTGATGTTAAACTAACTCCTCCAAGTTTTGCAGGAAAAGTAGACCCCGAGGCTTACCTAGATTGGGAGAAGCAAATGGATCATATCTTTGATCACTACAACCAACCAGGACCTAGGAGAGTCTCAATGGCAGTAGCACAACTCACGGACAATGCCCTCATCTGGTGGGATCGTGAGGTATCTGACAGAAGGAGGAAGAGAATGAGACCCGTAGACTCATGGGTCGACATGAAAGACCTCATGCGACAAAGGTATGTTCCACCTTACTTTCATAGGGATTTGCAACGACGTTTTCGTACTCTTAAGCAGGGTACCAGATCAGTAGAGGAGTACTATGAAGAGTTCGAGAGGTTAAGGAACAGATTGGAGCTCAATGATGATGAAGAAGCATTGATGGCGCAATTCTTGGATGGACTCCAAGAAAGGATCAGCTGCAAGGTGGAAAGGCAAATCTACAACGACTTCAAGGACTTGTTCCACCTATCTGTGCAAGCTGAACAGCACATCAAACGTAAGAGCCAAGACATCCGCAGCAAGCCTAAGACACCTTGGGCACCAAGCAACATGCCTAAGACAGTGGACAAAGGCAAAAGCGTAGAGATCGAGTCAAGGTTCAAGAGCAAGCCTCCTGAACCCACCCGTGACCAGAGAGAGCCTGGTAAGTCTTCTAACCCTCAAAGATCACGTGACATAACTTGTTTCAAGTGCAGGGGACGTGGACACATCTCAAGGGAGTGCCCAAACAACCGAGTCATGCTGATTACTGAGGCAGGAGAATATGAGTCCCAAGATGAAGAGGAATATGGACCAGAAGGAGAATATGGTGACATTGAGTACCCTGATGTGGGGGAAGTGCTGGTCACTAGACGTATCCTCAGTGCAATGGTGGATCCTTCAGAGACCATCCAAAGGGAGAACATCTTCCACAGCCGTTGCACCATCAAGGGAAAGGTATGTAACCTCATCATAGATGGTGGTTCTTGCACTAACGTTGCTAGTGCGTATATGGTTGATAAGCTAGGTCTAGAAAGGACACGGCATCCTCGACCATATAGACTGAGATGGCTTGATGACAAAGTGGAGCTCAAGATTCATGAGCAAGTCACTGTGCCATTCAGTGTGGGCAAGTACCAGGATCAAGTCGTGTGCGACGTGGTGCCCATGCAAGCTGGCCATCTTCTGCTAGGAAGACCATGGCAGTTTGACAAAGAGACCAGGCATGATGGCAGAACCAATCTATACACCTTCGTGCATGACAAGAGAAAGGTCAGCCTAGCTCCTCTTACACCTGCCCAAGTACATGAGCTACAACTCCAAATGAGTAAGGAAAAGAAACTTGTCAAGTCTAACTTTCTTATTCAACCTAGTCATGTCCGGAGAGCTTTAGCCCCGAAGGATTTAATGTTACTAATGGTTTTCAAGGAAGTTTTGAGTATAGAACAGGGACAGGTAGAGCTACCTCATGAAGTAGCAACACTCCTCAACAAATTCCAGGATGTATTTCCAGAGGAGATACCAGCAGGCTTGCCTCCTTTACGTGGCATAGAACACCAGATTGATCTAGTGCCCGGAGCAGCCCTGCCCAACCGGCCAGCCTACCGGATGAGTCCAGAGGAGTCCAAAGAGCTTGAGAAGCAAGTCAAGGAGCTCCTGGAGAAAGGATATGTTCGAGAGAGCCTCAGTCCATGTGCTGTACCAGTGCTACTAGTGCCCAAGAAGGATGGAACTTGGCGCATGTGCGTGGACTGGCGAGCAATCAACAACATCACAGTCAAGTATAGGCATCCAATACCACGACTGGATGACATGCTAGATGAGCTGAGTGGAGCCACGGTATTCTCCAAGATAGACCTCAAAAGTGGATACCACCAGGTAAGAATGAAGGAAGGTGATGAGTGGTAGACTGCTTTCAAGACAAAGCAAGGGCTCTACGAGTGGACAGTCATGCCATTTGGCTTGACTAATGCCCCAAGCACCTTCATGCGCCTTATGAACCAAGTTCTTAGGGCGTACATCAGTAAGTTTGTGGTAGTTTATTTTGATGACATACTTGTTTATAGTAAGTGCCTACGGGAACACCTCACACATCTTGAGATGGTCCTTAAAACCCTTCGACAAGAAGAGCTTTATGCCAATCTCAAGAAGTGCACCTTTTGTACTGATAAGCTTGTCTTTTTAGGTTTTGTTGTGAGTTCACAGGGCCTACAGGTTGATGAGGAGAAGATTCGGGCCATACAAGAATGGCCAACACCAGGGAACATCAGCCAAGTGAGGAGCTTCCACGGACTGGCCAGCTTCTATAGGAGATTCGTGCCCAACTTCAGCAGTATTGCCTCACCACTGACGACAGTAGTGAAGAAGAACGTGGGATTCAGCTGGGGAGAAGCTCAGGAGAAGGCATTCAAGGCCTTGAAGGACAGCCTTACACACGCACCATTGTTAGTCCTCCCCGACTTCAACAAGACGTTTGAAGTGGAGTGTGATGCCTCTGGAATAGGCATAGGAGCAGTGCTAACTCAAGGAAGGAGACCAGTGGCATACTTCAGTGAGAAGCTAGGTGGTGCCTCACTGAACTACCCCACTTATGACAAGGAGCTTTATGCCCTTGTCCGAGCATTGGAGACTTGGCAGCATTACTTGCTGTCCAAGGAGTTTGTGATCCACACTGATCACGAGACTCTCAAACACCTCAGAGGGCAAACCAATCTCAAGAGGAGACATGCCAGGTGGATGGAGTTCATGAGACCTTCCGTACATCATCAAGTACAAGAAGGGCAAAGACAATGTTGTAGGATGCACTATCAAGGAGGTTTGCCTTGATATCAACCATGGAGGCAAAGTCCTAGGATTCGAGCACATCAAGGATCTATACAAGGATGATCCTGACCTTGCTGAGAGCTACAAGGAGTGTAGCACAGGGAGTCATGGCAAATTCTACATCCATGAGGGATTCTTGTTCCGAGAAAGAAGGCTGTGCATACCACAGGGATCACTAAGGGAGCTTATCATCCGAGAAGCTCATGGAGGAGGACTCATGGGCCACTTTGGTGTCGGCAAGACTCTAGCAGTGGTCAAGGAGCACTTCTACTGGCCACACATCAAGAGGACAGTAGAAGCACATTGTGCAAGGTGCATTACTTGCAAGAAGGCAAAGTCCCGAGTGCAACCTCACAGGTTGTATCTCCCACTGCCCATACCAACACATCCATGGGTGGACATCTCGATGGATTTTGTTCTAGGTCTGCCCAAGATCAACCACAAAGATGCAATCTTTGTAGTGGTGGACAGATTCTCCAAAATGGCACATTTCATCCCATGTGCCAATGTCAATGATGCCACACAAACAGCTGAGCTGTTCTTCAGGGAGGTAGTACGGCTTCATGGAGTGCCAAGGACCATCGTATCAGATAGGGACACCAAGTTCCTCAGCCATTTCTGGAGGACCCTTTGGAGAAAGCTAGGCACGAAGCTACTCTTCTCAACCACTTGCCATCCTCAAACCGATGGCCAAACGGAAGTTGTCAATAGGACCCTATCAACTCTTCTCAGAACAACACTAGGGAAGAACCTAAAGACTTGGGTGGAGTGCCTGCCATTCATTGAGTTCACCTACAACCGAGCCGTGCACTCAGCAACCAAGAAGACCCCATTTGAAGTGGTATACGGCTTCAACCCTCTCACCCCATTGGAGCAAACACCACTGCCACCAGCTGAGATGACCAACCTCAACGGAGCATCCAAAGCAGAGTTCATAAGGAGGTTACACCAGAAGGTAGCAGAGAACTTGGAGAAGAGGACCGGACAGTACGTGACCCATGCCAACAAAGGAAGAAAGGAGGTGATCTTTCAACCAGGCGATTGGGTGTGGCTACACCTACGGAAGGAGAGGTTCCCAAACCTAAGGAGTTCCAAGCTAGCACCAAGAGGAGATGGACCATTCAGAGTGCTCGAGAGGATCAACAACAACGCCTACCGGATCGAGCTTCCAGATGATCCAGTTTTGAGGACAAAACCTACTGAAGAGGGAGGGAATGATGAGGACATCAGGTCGTACATCCAGCCAGGAGACCAGACTGGCCGACCAGGAAGCTTGCCCGAGACAGCAGGACCATCCGGCGCGCCTGCCGGACCAGACAGTACCGCCGGACCCTCGACCTATAGGACCAGACCGGTCAACATCGCCGGCGGAGAGGCCCAAGCTTCCGGCACACTTGGTGGGGACGTGAATGACACCGCCGGTCCCCCTGATGACACCGCCAACTCCGGGATCAACTTGGCCAGTCGTGAAGTCATTCCGGCCAGTACCGCGCACAATCCAGCCGGTACAGGCCATCCAGCCGAGTGCACGCACACTTCCACTTCTACACAAGAGGACTCGGACCAAATGAGCTACCAGCTCCAGGACATGCACTTAGAGGAAGTATCTACACCAGTGGTACCTCCAGGAGCAATGACAAGAAGCAGATCAAGAGCACTCTTCCACAAATTCAGCTTATGGGTCGGCAAGCTTCTAGAGGAAGGGCAGCTAAGGACAATGGGCCAGAAGAGCAAATTAGAGTCCAAAGGCTTCTCAAAAACACAAGGAACATCAGAGACTTGGGCTTTAGTGGCAAGAGAGGTCAGGGCCCAAAGATATTTAACCCTACTCCAAGTCGAAAACTAGGAGCAAGGCGTGTGCATGCCACAAGGACGGCCACCTTCCATTTCTTGGCCGTGAGGTGAGTTAAGGTAAGTTTACATTCAAATATATGCCTCTTTCTGTTTTGCAGGGTAGGATCTAGTTGCTTTACATTTTTGAGTCAAAACATTTTAGGAATAGGTCCTTTTTCGGTTATGCACTTTTGTATCTTTTCCTTTTGTGCACTTTTGTAAACTTTCCTTTTATTTGTTTGAGTCGACCCTAGAAGGTCAAGCTGTCGAGCATATTAATAAGGCTCCTTCCAGCATTGTAGTTCGACAACCTTTTGATTATTAATTAAGTAGAACTTTTTCCCTACAAGTTTTCTCTCTAAGAATCTTGTGCGCTTAGAACCTAGTTGAGACCAGCCCTCCTAGCTCTAAGTTTGTGATTTATCACGAGGTTCATCACCCCTCGTGTGGTTCACTTCACCCTTCCACCGTTTACCAACCAGAAAACCCCTATCCAGAAGCCTACGGTTGAGTTTCTCACCTAATCTTCTACAAACAGCCCACGCGCATACATCCTTGAATCAAGGCTTATATCAACACTCCTCCAACCAATTCGGATTCCTTAGCTTTAAAATCCTCTGTTTTTGCTAATAAAGATGTCTTATGGCATGCTAGATTAGGACATCCTCATGCTCGTCCTTTAAGCTTAATAATGCCTAATGTTGCTTATGATCACTCAGTTTGTGAGGCTTGTATCCTTGGCAAACATTGTCGTGTTGTTTTCCCTAAATCGTCTACAATTTATGAGCATTGCTTTGATTTAGTACATTCCGATGTTTGGACCTCACCTTGCATGTCTAGAGATAGGAATAAATACTTTATTACCTTTATAGATGAGAAATCAAAATGTACATGGGTTACATTACTTCCATCTAAAGATAGGGTTTATGAGGCATTTATAAACTTTCATAATTATGTTACTAATCAATTCAATGCCAAGATCAAAGTGTTAAGGTCAGATAATGGAGGGGAATACACAAGTCAAAGATTCAAATCTCACTTAAACAAACATGGAATACTACATCAAACTAGCTGCCCCCACACACCACAACAAAATGGAGTTGCTGAAAGGAAGAACCGACCACTTAATTGAAGTAGCAAGATCCATGATGTTTCATACCAATGTTCCTAAACGTTTTTGGGGAGATGCAGTCCTGGTTGCTTGCTACCTCATCAATCGGATTCCAACCAAAGTCTTGCAAGACATATCCCCATTTGAGATACTCAATAAAACTAAACCGTCCATTGATCATTTACGTGTGTTTGGGTGTGTGTGCTTTGTGTATGTTCCAGGTGATCTAAGAAACAAGTTGGAGGCAAAGAGCATCAAGTGTTTGTTCCTTGGATATTCGACAACACAAAAGGGTTATAAGTGTGATCATCCGAGCAACAACAGGACATATGTGTCTAGAGATGTCAAGTTCATAGAAGAATGAAGCTATTATGATCAGAAAGATTGGGAAGGATTGAAGAATCTCTCAAGGTCACCTTCTAATTTGGCTACGAGTTTGAGGTTTCTGTTGAATCATTTGGGAAATGATGTGCCAAAGGATTCAAGAAGAGAAGAAACAAGAACCCCAAGTAGTTCACAAGATACCCAAGAGAATGAACAAAGGGCGGTAACTCAAGAACCAACTCCAATCCAAGAAGAAGCTACGCCCCAAAACCAGGAACAAGACGACTTGGAAGTGGGTATAGAGGAACCTATTCACCAAATGGAAGAGGAAACGGTTGTAGGGGAGGCTGAACCACCTGTTCAGCAACTAAGGAGGAGTACTAGACTTAGGAAAGATCCATCCAATTGGGTAAACACTAGTGTCTTCTACAACAACCAGGCCGTGGCTCATCCCATACAAGCTGTTTGTTCTCTTGACCTCTTGCCATCTAGTCATCAAGCATTCCTTGGAAAGATTGAACAAAGTCATATTCCAAGGACTTATGAAGAAGCTAAGAGCAAGAAAGAATAGTTAGATGCAGTAAGAGATGAGAAGGTGGCTATGGAAAGGAATCATACATGGGATACACAAGAACTTCCCAAAGGCAAGAAAGCTGTGAGTTCCAAGTGGGTGTTCACCATCAAGTATAAGAGCAATGGGGACATAGAAATGTACAAGGCACGTCTAGTTGCTAGAGGTTTCACTCAGACATAGGGAGAGGACTATACTTATACATTTGCAGTGGTCGCTAAGCTACACACTATAAGGGTTGTTCTTTCACTAGCTACGAATCTGACTTGGGACTTATGGCAAATGGATGTCAAGAACGCATTCCTACAAGGAGAACTTGAAGAGGAAGTGTATATGACTCCACCACTAGGCCTTGAAGATGTTTGCAAAGAGGGACAGGTTCTAAGACTTAGGAAGGCAATATATGGATTGAAGCAGTCACCAAGGGTCTGGTATCACAAATTAAGCTCCACACTTACAGATAATGGGTTTAGGAAATCCCATTCAGATCATACGTTGTTCACTCATCAAAATCCCAAATGAATCGTGGCGGTCTTGGTTTATGTGGATGACCTTATCATAATAGGAGATGATAAGGAAGGAATTCAGTCCACAAAGGCCTTCTTAAACAGATCATTTGACATCAAGAATCTTGGAGAGTTGAAGTACTTCTTGGGTATTAAACTGTGTCTGTCTCAGGAAGGGCTCTTTCTATCCCAAAGAAAATATGTTCTTGATCTGTTGACAGACACGGGAAAGCTTGGGGCTAAACCGGCCAAAACTCCTCTTGAAGATGGCTACATGGTCAATGGAAAGGGGGAGAAAGCTGATGAGTTATTTAAGGATGTTTCTCAGTATAGGAGACTAGTTGGGAAGCTGATCTACCTCACCCTCACACGACCAGACTTGTGTTTTACTGTAAATCAAGTGAGTCAACATATGCAAAAACCTACTGTATATTATTGGAGCATGGTAGAAAGGATCCTTAGATACATAAAAGGATCTCCTGGTCAAGGCATATGGATGGGCAATAATGGGAACACTGAGATTGTCGGGTATTGTGATGCGGATTGGGCTGGTGATACGGTGGATAAGAAATCAACCACTGGGTATTGCACCTTCATTGGTGGGAACTTAGTCACATGGAAGACTAAGAAGCAGAAGGTGGTATCATGTTCTAGTGATGAAGCAGAATATAGGGCTATGAGGAAGCTGACAAGTGAAGTAACTTGGATCAAAGCGCTCTTGAAAGACTTCGGTATTGAACAACCAGGGCCAATTACCTTCCATTGTGATAATCAGGCAGCCATTCACATAGTTTCAAACTAAATGTTTCACGAGAGGACCAAGCACATAGAGATCGATTGCCATAAGGTTAGGGAGAAAGTTCAAAATGGAACCATTCTGCCATGTTATACAAGGAGTGAAGACCAACTAGCTGACATCTTAACAAAGGCAGCAAGTCTCAAAGTTTGCAAGAACATCTTTAGCAAACTTGGGCTTGTTGATTTACCACATCCATGATCCAAGGTCTCCTAATCCAAGAGCAACACACTCTTTTTCCCTTATCAAGGTTTTGTCCCAAGTGGTTTTCTTTAATAAGGTTTTTAATGAGGTGTTGCCTTGGGTTCCCAAGCTTAAGACTTTAGGGTGATTCCAAAGTCTTTAGCTTGAGGGGGAGTATTGACATAAGAAAATCAAATAAGACTATCTTGACCTGCAAGCCAAGTGTGACAACGAAAATTTGGTTTGAATAACAAGAGAAAAGAAAAAGGAGGGAGTTATTATTAGCCACATGGTTAAATGGTTAAATAGCTGCCTTGGGAGAAGAATCAAGGTGAAAAAGACATGTCCATGCTGCAAACAGTCTTGGTAACCACACCAAACAGTCATGCCTGCTGCACACAGCCTTGGTAACCACACCAAACGTTCATGAGACAGTCTGCAGCTCTTCCCCTCTCTTCTCATTGGTTATTGACAAGCTCCTTCTCTATTCAAGCTCATCCACAAGTTTGAATTCGTTTTCTTTTGTGTTCACATTGTAAATCCTCTATAAAAGGGCTGTAAAGACTCAATGTATGTTTGAACTCTTAGGAGATTCTTCTCCAGAAGTCTACGACATCTTCTCATCCTCTCATGCTTTTCTTTGAGTTTCTGGACTCAATTCTTCACATTTCTCCTCTCTAATCTCAATATTCTTTCAGCAGTATGGGATAGATTGGAGGATTTGTCCTAGCTGTTTTGGTCTGAAATTTTGTCATAATATAGAAAATTGAGCTAGCGTAACGTGGGCATTGAATTCTTGTCATTCTGAACTCTAAATCAAAAGTTACGAACGATTTCGTGCGAACATGTCAAGTTGAACGTCCAGTTAAATTGGCCATTATAAACTGATCATTCTAAACTGATCATTCGTGCTCATTGAACAAAGGTTTTCAAATGAAGCATGATGCATGGCATCACAGAGTTTAGGATAGATTGGATTACTTGGAGGCTTTGTCGTAGCAATTTTGGTCCTAAAATTTATTACAATATAAAACATTGTGCTAACTTAACATGGGCGTTGGATTTGCGTCATTCTAAACTCTGAATCGAAAGTTAAACACGATTTAGTGCGGAAATGTCAAGTTGATTAGCTAGCTAAAATGATCATAGTAAAATGATCAGTGCTCATTGAGCAATGGTTTACAATTGAAGCATAATGCATTGCATAACTCAGTTTAGAATAGATTGGATTACTTGAAAGCTTTCTCGTAGCTATTTTGGTCTTAAATTTTGTCACAATATAGAAAATTGAGCTAGGTTAACTTGGGCGTTGGACTCGTGTCATTCTGAACACTAAATGAAAGGTTTTGGACTATTTAGTGGGGACATGTCAGGTTTATTGGCCAGTTAAAGTGACCATTCTAACCTGATCATTCTAAGCTTATCATTTGTGCTCCTTGAGTAAAGGCTTATAAATGAAGCATAATGCATAGCATCACACAGTTTAGGATAGATTGGATTACTTGAAGGCCTCGTGATTGTTCTTTCAGTATGAAATGTTGTCACAATATAGAAAATTGAGCTAGCTTAATGTGGGCGTTGGATTCGTGTTGTGCAGAACTCTAAGTCAAAAGTTACGGACCATTTAGTGCGGACATGTCAAGTTTATCGGGCAGTTAAAATGATCATTCTAAACTGATCATTGGTGGTGCTTGAGTAAAGGCTTGTAAATGACGCATAATGCAAGCCATTATGCTGTTTGGGATATATTGGGTTACTTCGAGGATCTGTCGTAGCTATTTTGGTCTTAAATTTAGTCATAATATAGATAATTGAGATTGCTTAACGTGGGCGTTGGATTCATGTCATTCTGAACTCTAAATGAATAGTTAGAGATGATTTAGTGCGGACATGTCCAATTTATCGACTAGTTAAATTGCTCATTCTAAACTGATCATTGGTGCGCATTGAGCAAAGGTTTACAAATGAAACATGATGCGTGGCATCACGCAATTTGGGATATATTAGATTACTTGGAGGGCTTTGTCGTACCTATTTTGCTTTCAAATTTTAACAGAATATATAAAATTGCGCTAGCTTAACATGGGCGTTGGATTCATGTTATTCTGAACTCTAAATAAAAACTTTCGGACGATTTAGTGTGCACATGTCAAGTTCATTGGCCAGTTAAAGTGACATTCTAAACTGATCATTGTAAACTAACCATTAGTGCTCCTTGAGTAAAGGCTAATAAATGAAGCATAATGCATGACATCATGGAGTCTAGGATAGATTGGATTAATTGAAAGTTGGTGGTAGTTCTTTCAGTATGAAATGTTGTCATAATATACAAAATTGAGCTAGCTTAACATGGGCGTTGGATTCATGTCATTCTGCACTATAAATAAAAAGTTACAGACAATGTAGTGCGGACATGTCGAGTTTATCGGCAAGTTAAATTGATCATTCTAAAATGATCAGTGGTGCTCATTGAGAAAAGGTTTACAAATTAAGCATAATGCATGGCTTTACGCAGTTTGGGATATATTGTATTACTTGAAGGCTTTTTCGTATCTATTTTGATCTTAAATTTTGTTGCAACATAGAAAATTGAGCTAGCTTAAGGTGGGCGTTGGATACATGTCATTCTGAACTCTAAATCGAAAGATCCAGACGATTTAGTGCGGACATGTCCAGTTTATCGGCTAATTAAATTGATCATTTTAAATGGATCATTGCTGCACATTGAGCAAAGGTTTACAAATGAAGCATGCTGCATGGCATAAGTAAGTTTTGGATAGATTGGATTACTTGGAGGCTTTGTTGTAGCTATTTTGGTTTTAAATTTTATCACAATATAGAATATTGACTAGCTTAACGTGGGGGTTGCATTCTTGTCATTCTGAATTCTGAATCAAAAGTTAAACATGATTTAGTGCGGACATGTCAATTTTACCAGCTAATTAAAATGATCATTCTAAACTGATCATTGGTGCTCATTGAGCAATGGTTTACAAATGAAGCATAATGCATGACATCACACAGTTTTGGATAGATTGGATTACTCTGACACGTTGTATAAGCTATTTTTGTCTTAAAGTTTGTCACAATATACAAAATTGAGCTAGCTTAACGTGGGCGATGGATTGGTGTCATTTTGAACTCTAAATCAAAAGTTTCGGACGATTTAGTATGGACATGTAAAGTTGATCGGCCAGTTCAAGTGACATTCTAAATTGATCATTGGTGCTCGTTGAGTAAACGCTTATAAATGAAGCATAATGCATGGGAACACGCAGTTTGGGTTACATTTGATTTTTTGGCTTTTTTGTAGCTATTTCAGTCTTAGATTTTGTCACATTATAGAATATTGAGCTAGCTCAACGTGGGCGTTGGATTCATGTCATTCTGAACTCTAAATCAAAAGTTACGGGCGATTTAGTGCGGATATGTCAAGTTTATTAGCTAGTTAAATTGATCATTCTAAACTGATCACTGGTTCTCATTGAGCAAAGGTTTACAAATGAATCATAATGCATGGCATCACGCATTTGGGATAGATTGGATTACTAGGAGGCTTTGTATAGCTAAGTTGGTCTTAAATTTTTTCACAATATAGAAAATTGGGCTAGTTTAACGTGGGTCTTAGATTCAGGTCATTGTGAACACTGAATCAAAAGTTAAAGATGATTTAATGCGGACATGTCAAGTTGATCAGGTGGTTAAAATGATCATTCTAAACTGATCATTGGTGCTCATTCAGCAATGGTTTACAAATGAAGCATAATGCATGACATCACGCAGTTTGAGATTTATTGGATTACTTTGAGGCTTTGTCGTAGCTGTTTTGGACTAAAATTTTGTCACAATATAGAAAATTTAGCTAGTTTAACGTAAGCATTGGATTCGTGTCATTCTGAACAATGAATTAAAAGTTGAAGATGATTTAGTGCGGAAATGTCAAGTTGATCCGGTAGTTAAAATGATCATTCTAAACTGACCAATGGATTACTTGGTGGTTTTGTCGTAGCTATTTTGGTTTTCAATTTTGTCATAATATTCAAAATTAAGTTAGATTAACGTGGGCATTGGATTCGTGTCATTCTGAAATCTAAATCATAAGTTTCAGACGATTTAGGGCAGACATGTCAAGTTGATCAGCCATTTAAGTGACCATTCTAAACTGATCATTAGTGATCCTTGAGTAAAGGCTAAAATGCATGGCATCACGCAGTTTAGAATAGATTAGAATACTTGAAGGCTTTGTGGTGGTTATTTTAGTCTCAAATGTTGTCACAATATACAAAATTGAGCTAGTTTTACGTGGGCGTTGGATTCGTGTCATTCTGAACTCTAAATCAAAAGTTTTAGATAATCTAGTGCGGACTTGTCAAGTTAATCGGCCTGTTAAAGTGACCATTCTAAACTGATCATTAGTGCTCCTTGAGAAAAGGCTTATAAATGGCATATTGTATGGCATCACGCTGTTTGAGATACATTGGATTACTTGGAGGCTTCTTCGTAACTATTTTGGTCTTAAATTTTGTAACAATTAATATGGAAAATTCAGCTACCTTAACGTGGGCAATGAATTCATGTCATTATGAACTTTAAATCAAAATTTACAAATGATTTAGTAAAGACAAGTCAAGTTGATCATCTAGTTAAAGTGATCATTCTAAACTCATCATTATAAACTGATCATTCTAAACTGATCATTAGTGCTCCAAAGGCTTATAAATGAAGAACGATGCATGGCATCATGCAGTTAAGGATGGATTTTATTACTTGAAGCCTTTGTGATAGCTCTTTTAGTCTCAAATATTGTGAAAATATAGAAAATTTTACTAGGTAAAAATTGGCGTTGGATTCGTGTCATTCTGAACTCTAAATCAAAAGTTATGGATGATTTGGTGCGTACATGTCAAGTTGATCGGCCAATTAAAATGATCATTATAAAATGATCATTGGTACTCCATGAGTAATGGCTTATAAATGAAGCATAATGCGTGACATCACGTAGTTTGGGGTACATTGGATTACTTGGAGAATTCGTCATACCTATTTCGGTCTTAAATTTTGTCATAATATAGAAACTTGAGCTTGATTAACGTGGGGTTTGGATTCATGTCATTATGAATTCTGAATCAAAAGTTAAACACGACTTAGTGCGGACATGTCAAGTTGATCAGCTAGTTAAAATGATCATTCTAAACTGATCATTGGTGCTCATTGAGAAATGGTACAAATGAAGCACAATGCATGGAATCATGAAGTTTGGGATAGATTGGATTACTTGGAGGCTTTGTCGTAGCAATTTCGATCTTAAATTTTGTCAAAATATAGAAAATTGAGCTAGATTAATGTGGGTGTTGCATTTGTGTCATTCTGAACTCTAACTCAAAAGTTACACATTGATTTAGTGCGGACATGTCAAGTTGAACGGACAATTAAAGTGACCATTATAAACTAACATACTAAATTGATCATTAGTTTTCCATGAGTAACAGCTTATAAATAAAATATTATGCATTGCATCACGCAGTTTGTGATAGATTGGATTATTTGAAGGCTTTGTGCTAGTTCTTTCAGTCTCAAATGTTGTAACAATATAGAAATTGAGCTAGCTTAATGTGGGTGCAAGATTCTTGTCATTTTGAACTGTGAATTAAAAGTAAAAATGATTTAGGGGGGACATGTCAAGTTGATGCTCATTGAGCAATGGTTTACAAATGAAGCATAATGCATGACATTACGCAGTTTGGGATAAATTTGATCACTTGGAGGCTTTGTCGTAGCTATTTTGGTTTTTAATTTTTTTGCAATATAGAAAATTGACGTAACTCAACCTGGGCGTTGGATTTGTGTAAATGTGAACTCTAAATCAAAATTTTTGGACGATTTAGTGCGGACTTGTCAAGTTGATTGGCAATTCAAGTGATCATTCAAAACTGATCATTAGTGCTCATTGAGTAAAGGGTTATAAATATAGCATAATGCATGGCGCTTATAAATACAGCATAATGCAAGGCATCACGCAGTGTAAGATATATTTGATTACTTGCAGGTTTTGTGGTAGTTCTTTTGCCACAAATGTTATCATAATATAAAAAATTGAGCTAGCTTAACATGGGCAATGGATTAGTGTCATTTATAACTCTAAATGAAAAGTTACATGTCAAGTTGATCGGCAAGTTAAAATAATCATTCTAAACTGATCACTGGTGCTCCTTGAGTAAAGGCTTATAAATGAAGTATAATGCACGGAATCACATTGTTTGGGATACATTGGATTAATTGGATGCTGTGTCGTAGCTATTTTGGTCTTAAATGTTGCCATAATATACAAAATTGAGCTAGCTTAACATGCGCGTTGGATTTATGTCATTTATAACTCTAAACCAAAAGTTACGGACGATTTAGTTTGTGCATGTCAAGTTGATCAGCCAGTTAAATTGATCATTCTAAACTGATCACTGGTGCTCATTGAACAAAGGTTTACAAATGAATCATCACGCATGACATCACGCAGTTTGGATAGATTGGATTACTTGGAGGATTTGTCAAAGCTGTTTCATCTTAAATTTCGTCACAATATAGAAAATTGAGTTAGCTTAACGTGGGCGTTAGATTCGTGTCATTGTGAACTCTGGATCAAAAGCTAAAGACTATTTAATGTCGACATGTCAAGTTGATCAACTAGTTAAAATGATGATTATAAACTGATCATTGGTGCTCATTGAGCAAATGTTTACAAATGAAGCATAATGCATGACATCACGTATTTTGAGATAGATTGGATTTCTTGGAGGATTTGTTGTAGCTATTTCGGTCTAAAATTTTATCACAATATAGAAAATTGAGCTAGTATAACGTGGACATTGGATTTGTATAATTCTGAACTATGAATCAAAAGTTAAAGCCGATTATAAACTGATCATTGGTGCTCATTGAGCAAATGTTTACAAATGAAGCATAACGCATGACATCACGTATTTTGAGATAGATTGGATTTCTTGGAGGATTTGTTGTAGCTATTTCGGTCTAAAATTTTATCACAATATAGAAAATTGAGCTAGTATAACGTGGACATTGGATTTGTATCATTTTGAACTACGAATCAAAAGTTAAAGCCGATTTAGTGCGTACATGTCAAATTTATCAGCTAGTTAAAATGATCATTCTAAAATGATTATTAGTGCTCATTGAGCAATGGTTTACAAATGAAGTATAATGCATGGCGTCATAGAGTTTGGGATATATTAGATTACTTTGGAAGCTTTTTTGTACCAATTTTTGTCTTAAATTTTGTCACAATATAGAAAATTGACTTAGCTTAAAGTGTACGTTTTATTCGTGATATTTTAAACTCTAAATCAAAAGTTTCAAACGATTAAGTGCAGACATGTCAAGTTGATCGGCCATTTAAAGTGACCACTCTAAACTGATTATTCTAGTCTGATCATTAGTACTACTTGAGTAAATGCTTATAAATGAAGTATAACGCATGACATCACGCAATTTAGGATATATTGGATTACTTGAAGGCTTTGGGGTAGTTCTTTCAGTCTCAAATGTTGTTACAATATATAAATTTATGCTAGCTTAACGTTGGCGTTGGATTCGTGTCATTCTGAAATCTAAACCAAAAGTTACGGACGATTTAGTTTGTACATGTCAAGTTGATCGGCCAGTTAAATTGATCATTCTAAACTGATCACTGGTGCTCATTGAACAAAGGTTTACAAATGAATCATAATGCATGACATCACGCAGTTTGGATAGATTGGATTACTTGGTGGATTTGTCAAAGCTGTTTCATCTTAAATTTCGTCACAATATAGAAAATTGAGTTAGCTTAACGTGGGGGTTAGATTCGTGTCATTGTGAACCCTGGATCAAAAGCTAAAGACGATTTAGTGCGGACATGTCAAGTTGATCAACTAGTTAAACTGATGATTATAAACTGATCATTGGTGCTCATTGAGCAAATGTTTACAAATGAAGCATAATGCATGACATCACGTATTTTGAGATAGATTGGATTACTTGGAGGATTTGTTGTAGCTATTTCGGTCTAAAATTTTATCACAATATAGAAAATTGAGCTAGTATAACGTGGACATTGGATTTGTATCATTCTGAACTATGAATCAAAAGTTAAAGCCGATTTAGTGCGTACATGTCAAATTTATCAGCTAGTTAAAATGATAATTCTAAAATGATTATTAGTGCTCATTGAGCAATGGTTTACAAATGAAGTATAATGCATGGTGTCACAGAGTTTGGGATATATTGGATTACTTTGGAAGCTTTTTTTGTACCAATTTTTGTCTTAAATTTTGTCACAATATAGAAAATTGACTTAGCTTAAAGTGTACGTTTGATTCGTGATATTTTAAACTCTAAATCAAAAGTTTCAAACGATTTAGTGCAGACATGTCAAGTTGATCGGCCATTTAAAGTGACCACTCTAAACTGATTATTCTAATCTGATCATTAGTACTACTTGAGTAAAGGCTTATAAATGAAGTATAACGCATGACATCACGCAATTTAGGATATATTGGATTACTTGAAGGCTTTGGGGTAGTTCTTTCAGTCTCAAATGTTGTTACAATATAGAAAATTATGCTAGCTTAACGTTGGTGTTGGATTCGTGTCATTCTGAAATCTAAACCAAAAGTTATGGACGATTTAGTTCATACATGTCAAGTTGATCAGTCAGTTAAAATGATCATTCTAAACTGATCATTGGTGCTCCTTGTGAAAAGACTTATAAATGAAAAATAATGCATGGCATATGGGATACATTAAATTACTTGGATGCTTTTTTGTAGCTATTTTGGCCTTAAATTTTGTCACAATACAACAAATTGAGCTAGCTTAACATAGGCGATTGTCACACCACCTTCTAATACTAACCGATATTATAGTCACTCATCTAGGTCACACCAATCTATGAGAAAAAGGCCACAAGAAGACCGGATGCCTAGGAATGAAGTGAAATTTCCAAGGGATATGAACATCCCTTAGACTTTTGGCTCTTGAGAGGAACAGGATGATCATCCATATTCTTTAATCAAAAAGGTGATCAAACGAGATTAAGAAGAAATTTTTGATACTAAAATGTTCGATTTTTTCTGTTTGATGATTTGAAGAGGGGATACAAGAGAGTACTTATATGATCCAAGGGGTGCATAGCATCTTGACTGAAGAATAACATCTTACTGATCATTCCTTTTCATTTTCATGAATAATATGGTAGAATGGGCCTTAGTTCATCAAGAGGCTGTTGTAAAGTTTCTTGGGCTTGCCTTATTAAAAACCACTCTTAGAAAACCCAATGGGAGAAAACTAAGAGGAGGGAAAAAGAATACAATCCAAGATACCTCTCTTGATGAGGTTTAGGTGGTTTGAATCACAACCATGATGGGTAGATTAGCACACACTAAACTGGCCTGAATAGTGTTGAGAAGGTGTCGTTGTGTTGTCTTGAGTTTGGCTTGTTTGGACCGAGTAATGGGACCATTGGAGATTTGCAAGGCTTCATCTTCAGCTTCCACTGGTTTTAGTTGTTCCTTAGCTTCCTCATTGGCTTCTTCTCGCTCAGGTTCAAGCTGCTCCTTTAGTTCAGATTCCTTGCTTGCCATTCTCACATCATCCTTCCCCAGTTGAGAAGGATTTGACCACAAATCTGTTTCATCATGCTTATGAACCGTGGACTTGGCTTGTTTACAAGTTACACATCTTTCGCAAGCTTTTTCTACATCACTCTTCATATGTGGCCAAAAGAAATGTTTTTGTAGTAAATTCAATGTCTTTGCCACGCCAAAGTGACATATAAGACCACCTGCATGAGTTTCCTTAACAAACAAATCTCGCAAAGAAGAGTCACATAGGCGAGTTTCATAGAATAAGAACCCATCACTCTTAAAGTGTTTTGAAGCACCAAATTTCTCACAAGCAGCATAAATCTCCTTAAAGTCAGCATCACTAGCATAAAATTCCTTGATTTGTTCAAACCCTAGCAGCTTAACGTTTAAAGAGTTCAAGAGAACATACTCCAAGAAAGAGCATCGGCTACTATATTCTCTTTACAATTCTTGTACTTGATCACATAAGGGAAGGTTTCAATGAATTCAACCCACCTTGCGTGTCTCTTGTTCAGATTCTTTTGCCCTTTGAGGTGCTTGAGTGATTCATGGTCGGCGTGAATAACAAACTCCTTGCGCCAAATATAATGTTGCTACGTTTGTAAGGCCCTAACAAGTGCGTAGAGTTCTTTGTCGTAGATTGGGTAATTGATTGTGGCTCTCCATGCTTTTCACTAAAGTAGGCTCGGGGCTTTCTTTCCTGCATAAAAACAACACCAATACCATTTCCTGAGGCATCACATTCAATTTCAAAGGTTTTATCAAAGTTAGGAAGAGATAGCACCGGGGAGTGTGTGAGCTTGTCTTTCAAGGTTTGGAATGCTTCTTCATGCGCTTGCTCCTATTTGAAACCCACATTCTTTCTGATAACCTCAGTGAGTGGGGCTACTAGAGTGCAAAATTCTTTTACAAATCTCCGGTAAAACCCAGCAAGACCATGGAAACTCCTTACTTCTCCGACACTCTCTGGGCTCGGCCACTCCTTCATTGCTTTTATCTTTTCCTCATCAACCTTAATGCCATCTGTACTCACAACAAAACCTAAGAAGAATAGGTTATCTGTTCCAAATGTACATTTATTAATATTGGCGAATAAGGTTTCCTTTCTAAGTACTTCAAAAACTTTTACAAGATGTTCAACATGCTCATCTAAGCTTTGACTATGAACTAGAATGTCATTGAAGTACACTACAACAAAATGACCTATGAATGCTCTAAGAACATGGTTCATCTATCTCATGAAATTTCTAGGTGCATTTGTTAATCCAAAAGGCATTACTAACCACTCATATAATCCATGTTTAGTTTTAAATGCGGTTTTCCACTCATCCCCTTTTTCATCCTAATTTGATGGTATCTACTTTTAATATCTACCTTAGAGAAGATGCTAGAACCATAAAATCGATCAAGAATATCATCTAGTCTAGGAATAGGGTGACGATACTTTACAGTGATATTGTTGATGGCTCTGCAACCAACACACATCTTTCTGCTGCCATCTTTCTTTGGGACAACCAAAACAGGCACAACACATGGGCTCATGCTTTCGCGGATATGTCCTTTCTCCATGAGTTCAGTGACTTGTTGTTGAAGCTCTTTGGTCTCTAGGAGATTGGTTCAGTAGGCTGGCTTGTTGGGAAGAGAAGCTCCTGGTATGAAGTCGATTTGGTGCTCTATTCCTCGAATTGGTGGTAAGCCTTGTGGATGTTCCTCCGGAAACACATCCCGAAATGCTTGCAAAAGAAGTTGAATTTTGCTAGGAAAATCCTGCATAGATGATTAGTACTAAAGCACTCTTTAAGCACAAAGTGTAGGTGTGGTAAGTGACTTCCTGGATGAGGCTTGATCATAAGATTAGCCAGCTCCTTGGTGGGAGGTTTGGTCGATTGTTTGGACCTAGGTTCAGCTTGATTTTTGTTCTTTTTCAAAGCTATTTGATCTAGTTGAACCTCTTGTGGGGATAAGGGTACTAGGATATTCTTCTTACCCTTAAACTCAAATGAATACCTATTAGTAAATCCATCTGTATCACTCTCTTATCTGACTGCCAAGATCTTCCAAGTAAGATATGACTAGCATACATGCGTAAGATGTCACACAATACCTCGTCTTCATACTTTCCTATGGACAAGGGAACTAAAACCTGGTTCTCTACTTCTAGCTCTCCCTCATCATTAAGCCATTGTAACTTATAGGGTTTAGACCTCTTAATAACCTCAATCCCTAGCTTTTCTACCATAGTCTCACTCGCAACATTTGTACAGCTACCCCCGTCAATCACTAAGCTACAAACCCTATCCTTAACTAGACAGTGAGTGTGGAATAGGTTCTCCCCTTGCTCATTATTTTCTGCCTTAGTTTATACATTTAAGGTTCTCTTAGTGACTAAGAGTTGACGTACATGTGGTATGGCTACATTCTCCTCTTAAGACTCAGCATCCAATTGGTCCTCATCCAATTGGTCCTCTTCCAATTCTACCTCACCATTAGCCCTAATAACTATGGTTCTCTTATTGGTACATTCTCTAGAGTAGTGACCAAAACCCTTACACTTAAAACACTGAATCTCCCAAGTTTTGGTGCTAGAACCCTTATCTATGCAATTAAGTTTCGAATCTTCATCCTTAAGTTTAGGGAATGGTTTTTAAACCTTACTAGACTTGGCATCCTTAGATTGACTGAACCAAGTGGAGCTAGTTCCGGTTTTAGGGTCTTTCACTTAAGTTGTTTGTCAAACATTATGGCTTTATGGAGAAGCTCTTCTAGTTCGACATAATGGTGGACCTCTAGCGTATCTATGATCTCCCTATTAAAGCCGTCCATAAACCTGGCCATAGTGGCTTCACTATCCTCTTGAATATCAGCCCTAAGCAACAACGTTTCCATGTCCTTAAAGTACTCTTTTACGGACCTACTTCCTTGAAATAGATTCCTAAGCTTAAGATGTACCTCCCTATGGTAATGACTAGGTATAAACCTTCTCCTCATGATGACTTTCATCTAGCTCCATGAATCTACAAGAAAATCCCTAGCCCTTCTCCTATAAGTAACCAATTGATCCCACCAACTTAGAGCATAGTCCTTAAACGCAGTTGGGGCTACCTTAACCTTATTCTCTTGAGTGTATTCTCTACAATCAAAGACTATTTCTATCTTCTTTTCCCATCTAGGTATTCCTCAGGGTCATTGGTTCCATGGAAAGAGGTAATTTTTATCTTAAGGCCATCTAAAGGGTCGCAAGGGTTAGGTTGATTATTCCTAGGCATCCGGTCTTCTTGTGGCCTTCTTCTCCTAGATTGGTGTGACCTAGATAAGTGACTGTAATATTGCTCAGTATCAGAAGGTGGTTGGTGTCTCCTCGGTCGGTCATTGATGGATCTTTCTATCTTAGCCCTCATGGTTGCCATACTTTCATTCATCATGGTATTAGAGGAATCGAGAAGTTGTTTGTTGGAGTTTGAGGATTCCTCTCCATTGTCTGTTCCCACCATGGTTTCTGACAAATGCATATCAATAAACAAGTAAAATGTTCAAAGGAGAACAGAAACTAGAACAAAAAAATCGCAAAAGAGAAAGAAACTAAGAGAAAAACGTTCAAACATTTTATCAAAAACTTCTTCTTAGTCTCGTTTGATCATCTCTTTGATTAAGGAATTTTGATCATCATCCCATCCCTCTCAAGAGCAAAAAGTCTAAGGGCTATTCATATCCCTTGGAAGTTTTACTTTGTTCCACCTCTAGCCCAACGTGTCTAGTCTTCATTATTCACATCGAGCAAGCTGATAGTCTGAGGATCCTCCACCATCCTTTAGAAGTATCACTCATTCTACACAAGTTCTCGAGACCATCCATCTTCAAGCTCACGGATTCACCATCTTCTTTACTTCCGCATCTACATTCGATTTACTATCATTTACCTAACCTCTTGGAGACATTCACGGACTTGATCAACATCAAGATTGGATTACTTGAAGGCTTTGTAGCAGCTATTTTGGTCTTAAATTTTATTACAATATAGAAAATTGAACTAGCTTAACATGTGCATTGGATTTTGTCATTCCGAACTCTAAATAAAAAGTTATGGATAATTTAGTGACTTTGTCATTCGTAACTTTGGATTACTTGTAGGCTTTCTCGTAGCTATTTCAATGTTAAATTTTGTCACAATATAGAAAATTGAGCTAGCTTAATGTGGGCATTAGATTCCTGTGATTTTGAACTCAAAGTCAAAAGTTACGAACAATTTAGTGCATACATGTCAAGTTGATAGGCCAATTAAAATGATTATTCTAAATTTATCATTGATGCTCCCTTAGCAAAGGTCTATAAATGAAGCATATCACATGGCATCACGCAGTTGAAGATACATTGGATTACTTGGGGGCTTCGTCGTAGCTCTTTTAGTCTCAATTGTTGTCACAACATAGAAAATTGAGCTAGTTTAACGTGGGCGTTGGACTCATGTCATTTGAGTTCTATATCAAAAGTTAAAGACGATTTAGTGAAGGCATGTCAAGTTAATCAGCTAGTTAAAATGATCATTCTTAATTGATCGTTGTGCTCCTTGAGTAAAGGCTTACAAATGAAGCATAATATATGGCATCACGCAGTTTAAGATATATTGGATTACTTGAAGGCTTTGCCGCAACTATTTCGGTCTTACATTTTGTCACAATATAGAAAATTAAGCTAGATTAACATCGGTGTTGAATTGTGTCATTTTGAACTCAATCAAAAGTTATGGATGATTTAGTGCGAATATGTCAAGTTGATCGGCTAGTTAAAATGATCATTCTAAACTAATCATTGGTCCTTCTTGAGTAAAGGTTTATAAATGAAGCATAATGCATGTCATCACGCAGTTTGGGATACACTGGATTACTTGGAGTCTGTGTACTAGCTATTTTAATCTCAAATGTTGTCAAAATATGGAAAACTAAGCTTGCTTAACACATGGCTGTTGGATTGATGTCATTTTGAGCTCTAGATCCAATGTTAAAGGCGATTTAGTGCGGACATGTCAATTTGATCAGCTAGACAAAATTATTATTCTAAACTGATCATTGCTGCTCCTTGAGTAAAGGCATATACATGAAGCATGACACATAGCATCACACAGTTTGGCATAGATTGGATTACTTAGAGGCTTTGACATAGCTATTTTGATCATAAATTTAATCACAATATAAAAAACTGAGGTAGCTTAACGTTTGTGTTGGATTCGTGTTATTCTGAACTCTAAATCAAAAGTTGCGGACGATTTAGTACGGCCTTGTCAGGTTAATCGACTAGTTAAAATGATTATTTTATACTGAACATTGGTGCTCAGTGAGTAAAGGGTTATAAATGAGTACAATGCAAGGCATAACACAATTTGGGATACATTGGATTACTTGGCAGCTTTTTCGTAGCTCTTTCAGTATAAAATGTTGTCACACTATGGAAAATATAGCTAGCTTAACGTGGGCATTGGACTAATGTCATTTTGAGCTCTAGATCAAAAGTTAAAGACGATTTAGTGCATACATGTCATTGGTGCTCCTTGAGTAAAGGCTTATAAATGAAGCATAACGCATGGAATCACACAGTTTGGGATACATTGGATTACTTGGAGGCTTTGTACTAGCTCTTTCAGTCTCAAATTTTATCTAGAGTATGGAAAATTGAGTTTGGTTAACATGGGCACTGGAATAATGTCATTTTGACCTCTAAATCAAAATTTAAAGATGATTTAGTGCGGACATGTCAATTTGATCGGCCATTTAAAATGATCATTCTAAACAGATCATTGGTGGTCCTTGAGTAAAGGCCTATAAACAAGGCATAATGCATGGCATCACCCTGTTTGGGATACATTGGATTTCTTGTAGGTTTTATCGTAGCTCTTTCAGTCTCAAATTTTATCAAAATATGGAAAATTGAGCTAGATTAACGTGGGCATTGGATTCATGTTATTTTGAGCTCTAAGTCAAAAGTTAAAGATGATGTAGTGCGGACATGTCAATTTGAACAGCTAGTTAAAACGAGCATTCTAAACTGACGATTGGTGCTCCTTGAGTAAAAGTTTATAAATGTAGCATAATGCATGGCATCACATAGTTTGGGATAGATTGGTTTACTTGGAGGTTTTGTCATAGCTCTTTCATTCTCAAATGTTGTCACAATATAGAAAATTGAGCTAGCTTAACTTGGGCATTGGATTCTTGTCATTCAGAACTCTAAATAAAAACTTACGCATAATTTAGTGCGGACATGTCAAGTTGATCATCCAGTTAAAATGATCGTTCTGACTTGATCATTGGTGGTCCTTGTTTAAAAGCTTATAAATGAAGCATAATGCATGACATCACATAGTTTTGAATACATTGGGTTACTTGGAGGCTTTGTAGTAGGTCTTTCAGTCTAAAATGTTTTCACAATATGGAAAATTGGCGTTGGACTCATGTGTTTTGAGCTCTAAATCAAAAGTTAAAGACGATTTAGTGCGTACATGTCAAGTTGTTCAACTAGTTAAAATGATCATTCTAAAATGATAATTGGTTCTCATTATGTAAAGGCTTATATATGAAGCATAATACATGACATCAGACTGTTTGGGTTAGATTGGATTATTTGGAGGCTATGTCTTAGCTAATTCGGTCTTACATTTTGTGACAATATTACAAATTGAGCTAGCTTATCGTTGGTGTTGGATTCATGTCATTTAGAACTCTAAATCATAAGTTACGGATGATTTAGTGCGGACATATCAAGTGATCGACCACTTTAAATAATCATTCTAAACTGAATATCAGCGCTCCTTAAGTAAAGGCTTATAAATTAATCATAATGCATGGCATCACGAAGTTTGGGATACATTGGATTACTATGAGGGTTTTTGGTACCTCATTTAGTCTCAAATGTTTTGACACAATATGGAAAATTGAGCTACCTTAACATGGCCGTTGGACTCATGACAATTTGAGCTCAAAATCTAAAGTTCAAGGTGATTTAGTGTGGACATATCAAGTTGATCAGCTAGTTAAAATAATCATTCTAAACTCATCATTGGTGCTTCTTGAGTAAAGGCTTACAAATGAAGTATAATGCATGGAATCACCAAGTTTGGGATAGATTTGATTACTTGGAGGTATTTTCATTTCTATTTCGTTCTCAAATATTTTCACAATATAGAAAATTGAGCTAGCTTAACGTGTGCATGGGATTCGTGTCATTCGGATATGTCAAGTGATGGTCTAGTTAAAATGATCATTCTAAACTGATCATTGTTGCTCCTGGAGTAAAAGCTTATAAATGAAGTATAATGCATGGCATCACGCAGTTTGGGATACATTGAATTATTTGGAGGCTTTTTCATAGCTCTTTCAGTTTCAAATGTGGTCACAATATGGAAAATTGAGCTTGCTTAACGTGGGCATTGGATTCAAATCATTCTGAAGTCTCAATCAAAAGTTACGGACGATTTAGTACGGACATGTCAAGTTGATGGTCCAGTTAAAATTATCATTCTGAACTAAACTGATCAATGGTACTCCTTGATGAAACATTATGCATGGCATCACCCGGTATGGGAGACATTGGATTACGTGGAGGCTTTGTAGTAGCTTTTCCAGTCTCAAAATTTTTTACAAATGGGAAAATGGATCTAGCTTAACGTGGGTGTTAGACTCATGGCTTTTGAGCTTTAAATCAAAAATTAAAGATGATTTAGTGCGGACATGTCAAGTTGATCAGCTAGTTAAAATGATCATTCTAAACTGATCATTGGTGCTCCTTTAGTATAGGCTTATAAATAAAGCATAACGCATGACATCACGCAGTTTGGGATATATTGGATTACTTCGAGGCTTTTTCGTAGCTATTTTGCTCTTAAATTTTGTCACAATATAGAATATTCAGCTAGGTTAACGTGCGTGTTGGATTCGTGTCCTTTTGAGCTCTAAATCAAAAGTTACAGACGATTTAGTGTGGACACGTCAAGTGATCGGCCAGTTGAAATGATCATTCTAAACTGATTATTGGTGCTCCTTGAATAAAGGCTTATAAATGAAGCATAATGCATGGCATGACGCAGTTTGGGATATATTGGATTACTTGGATACTTTTTCGTAAATCTTTCAGTCTCAATTGTTGTCACAATATATAACATTGAGCTACTTTAACGTGGATGTTCGATTTGTGTTATTCTCAACTCTAAATCAAAAGTTACAGAAGATTTAGTGCGAACATGTCAAGTTGATCAGCTAGTTAACATGATCATTATAAACTGATCATTGGTGCTCATTGATTAAAGGCTTATTAATGAGGCATGATGCATGATATCACGTATATTGGGATAGATTTGATTATTTCGGTTTTAAATTTTGTCAAAATATTGAAAATTGAGATAGTTTAATGTGGGCATTGGATTCGTGTCATCCTGACTCTAAATCAAAAGTTACAGACGATTTATTGCGGACATTTCAAGTGATCGGCCAGTTAAAATGATCATTGATCATTGGTGCTCCTTCCGTAAAGGCTTATAAATCAAGCATACTGTATGGCATCACGCAGTTTGTGATACATTCGATTACTTGGAGGCTTTGTAGTATCTCTTTCAGTCTCAAATATTGTCACAGCATGGAAAATTGAGCTAGTTTAACATTGGCGTTAGACTCATCTCATTTTGAGCTCTAAATCAAAAGTTAAAGACAATTTAGTGCTGTCATGTCAAGTTGATCAGCTAGTTAAAATGATCCTTCTAAGCTGATCATTGCTGCTCCTTTAGTATAGCTTAAAAGGAAGCATAATTCGAGACATCACGCAATTTGGGATAGATTGATTACTTCGAGGCTTTGTCATATATAGCTATTCCGGTCTTACATTTTGTCACAGTATAGCAAATTGAGCTAGATTAAAGTCGGTGTTGGATTCGTGTCATTTTGAACTCAATCAAAAGTTATGGATGATTTAATGTGGACATGTCAAGTTGATGGCCCAATTAAAATGATCATTCTGAACTAAACTGATCATTGGTACTCCTTGATGAAGCATTATGCATGGCATCACGCGGTATGGGAGACATTGGATTACGTTGAGGCTTTGTAGTAGCTCTTTCAGTCTCAAAAATTGTTACAGAAGGGAAAATTGAGCTAACTTAACACGGGCATTAAACTCATGTCATTTTGAGCTTTAAATCAAAAGTTAAATACGATTTAGTCCGTACATGTCAAGTTGACCAGCTAGTTAAAATGATCATTCTAAACTGATCATTGGTGCTCCTTTAGTATAGGTTTATAAATTAAGCATAATGCATGACATCACGCAGTTTGTGATATATTGGATTATTTGGAGGCTCTGTAGTAGCTATTTCAGTCTCAAATGTTTTCACAATATGGAAAAATGAGCTAGCTTAACGTGTGCGTGTGACTCATATCATTTTGAGCTCTTAATCAAAAGTTAAACATGATTTAGTGCAGACATGTCAAGTTGATCAGCTAGTTAAAATGATCATTCTAAATTGATAATTGGTGCTCCTTTAGTATAGGCTTATAAATGAAGCATAATTCATGACATCACGTAGTTTGGGATAGATTGCAATACTTGGAGGCTCTGTAGTAGCTCTTTCATTCTCAAATGTTGTCACAACATAGAAAATTGAGCTAGCTTAACATGGGCGTGTGAATCAAGTCATTTTGAGCTCTAAATCAAAAGTTAAAGAGGATTTAATGTGTACATGTCAAGCTGATCATTTAGTTAAAATGTATAAACTGATCATTGGTGCTCCTTTAGTATAGGCTTATAAATGAAGCATAATGCATTACATCACGCAGTTTGGGATAGATTGGATTACTTCGAGGCTTTGTCGTAGCTATTTTGGTTTTAACTTTTGTCACAATATAGAACATTGATGTACCTTAATGTGGGCATTGGATTCGTGTCATTTTGAGCTCTATATCAAAAGTTACAAACGATATAGTGCGGACATCTCAAGTGATCGGCCAGTTAAAATGATAATTCTAAACTAATTATTGGTGCTCCTTGAGTAAAGGCTTATAAATGAAGTATAATGCAAGGAATCACACATTTTGGGATACATTTGATTACTTGGAAGTTTTTTCGTAGCTCTTTCAGTCTCAAATATTGTCACGATATGGAAAATTGAGCGAGATTAATATGGGCGTTGGACTCATGTCATTTTGAGCAAAGATAAAAACGATTTAGTTCGGACATGTCAAGTTGATCAGCTAGTTAACATGATCAATCTAAAATGATCATTGGTGCTCTTTGAGTAAAGGCTTATAAATGAAGCATAATGCATGGTATTACGCAGTTTTAGATAGATTAGATTACTTGGAGGATTTCTCGTAGTTATTTCGGTCGTAAATTTTGTCAAAATATAAAAAATTGAGCAAGTTTAACGTGAGCGTTGGATTCGTGTCTTTTTAATCTCAATTGTAAGTCAAGCATAATGTATGGCATCACGCAGTTCGCGATACATTGGATATCTTGGAGGCTCTATAGCAGCTCTTTTAGTTTCAAATGCTTTTACAAATGGAAAATTGAGCAAGCTTAACGTGGGCGTTGGACTCATGTCATTTTGAGCTCTTAATCAAATGTTAAAGACGATTTAGGGCGGACATGTCAAGTTGATCAGTAGTTAAAATGATCATTCTAAACTGAAAATTGGTGCTTCTAAACGAAGCATAATTCAAGACATCACGCAGTTTGGGATAGATTGGATTACTTCGAGGCCCTGTTGTTACTATTTTGGTCTTAAATTTTGTTACAATATAGAAAATTGAGCTATCTTAACTTGGGCATTGGATTCGTCTCATTTTGAGTTCTAAATCAAAAGTTACAAATGATATAGTGCGGATATGTCAAGTGATCTGCCTGTTAAAATGGTCATTCTAAACTAATTATTGGTGCTACTTGAGTAAAGGCTTATAAATGAAGCATAATGCAAGCCATCGCACAATTTTGGATACATTTGATTACTTGGAGGCTTTTTCGTAGCTCTTTCAGTCTCAAATTTTGTCGCAATATGTAATATTGAACTAGTTTAACGTGGGCGTTGGACTCTGGTCATTTTGAGCTCTAAATAAAAAGATAAAAACGATTTAGTGCGGACATGTCAAGTTGATCAGCTAGTTAACATGATCATTCCAAACTGATCATTGGTTCTCTTTAAGTAATGGTTTATAAATAAAGCATAATGCATGGCATCATGCTGTTTGGGATAGATTTGATTGCTTGGAGACTTTCTCTTAGCTATTTTGGTCTTAAATTTTTTCACAATATAAAAAATTGCGCTAGATTAACGTGGGGGTTGGATTCGTGTCTTTCAATCTCAATTGTAAATCAAGCATAATGTATGGCATCACGAAGTTTGGGAAACATTGGATTACTTAGAGGCTCTATAGTAGCTCTTTCAGTCCCAAATGTTTTTACAATATGGAAAATTTAGCTAGCTTAACGTGGACGTTGAACTCATGTAATTTTGAGCTCTAAATCAAAAGATAAAGACGATTTACTACGGACATGTCAAGTTGATCAGTAATTAAAATGATCGTTCTAAACTAATCATTGGTGCTCATTTAGTATAGGCTTATAAATGAAGCATAATGCATGACATCATGCAGTTTGGGATAGATTGAATTACTTCGAGGTGTTATTATAGCTATTTCGGTCTTAACTTTTGTCACAATATAGAAAATTGAGTTACCTTAATGTGGGCGTTGGATTCGTGTCATTTTGAGCAATAAATCAAAAGTTACAGACGATGTACTGCGGACATCTCAAGTGATTGGCCAGTTAAAATGATCATTATCAACTAATTCTTGGTGCTCTTTGAGTAAAGGCTTATAAATGAAGTATAATACAAGGCATCACACAGTTTGGGATACATTTGATTAATTGGAGGCTTTTTCGTAGCTCTTTCAGTCTCAAATGTTGTCACAATATGGAAAATTGAGCTAGCTTAACGTGGGCATTGGACTCATGTCATTTTGAGCTCTAAATCAAAAGATAAAAACGATTTAGTTAGGACATGTCAAGTTGATCAGCTAGTTAACATGATCATTCTAAAATGATCATTGGTGCTCTTTAAGTAAAGGCTTATAAATGAAGCATACTGTATGGCATCACGCAGTTTCGGATAGATTTGATTACTTGGAGGATTTCTCTTAGTTATTTTGGTTTTAAATTTTGTCAAAATATAAAAAATTCAGCTAGTTTAGCGTGGGCATTGGATTCGTGTCTTTCAATCTCAATTGTAAATCAAGCATAATGTATGGCATCACGCAGTTTGGGATACATTAGATTACTTGGAGGCTCTGTAGTAGCTCTTTCAGTCTCAAATGTTTTTACAATATGGAAAATTGAGCTAGCTTAACCTGAGCGTTGGACTCATGTTATTTTGAGCTCTAAATCAATAGTTAAAGACGATTTAGTGCGGACATGTCAAGTTGATCAGTAGTTAAAATGATAATTCTAAACTGAAAATTGGTGCTTCTTTAATATTGGCTTATAAAGGAAGTATAATGTAGGACATCACACAATTTGGGATATATTGGATTACTTCGAGGGTTTGTTGTTGCTGTTTCGGTCTTAAATTTTGTCACAATATAGAAAATTGAGCTATCTTAACGTGGGCATTGGATTCATGTCATTTTGAGCTCTAAATCAAGTTGATCGGCCAGTTAAAATGATCGTTTTAAACTAATCATTGGTCCTCCTTGAGTAAAGGTTTATAAATGAAGCATAATTCATGTCATCACGCAGTTTGGGATGCATTGGATTACTTGGAGTCTTTGTAGTAGCTATTTTAATCTCAAATGTTGTCAAAATATGGAAAACTGAGCTAGCTTAAAATGGTCGTTGGACTGATGTCATTTTGAGCTCTAGATCAAAAGTTAAAGGTGATTTAGTGCGGACATGTCAATTTGATCAGCTAGATAAAATTATTATTCTAAACTCATCATTGGTGCTGCAGAGTAAAGGCTTATAAATGAAGCATGACACATACCATCACGCAGTTTAGGATAGGCTGGATTACTTGGAGGCTTTGTCGTAGTTATTTTAAACTTAAATTTATTCACAATATATAAAATTGAGGTAGCTTAACGTTTGTGTTGGATTCGTGTCATTCTGAACTGTAAATCAAAAGTTGTGGACGATTTAGTACGGACATGTAAGGTTGATCGACCAGTTAAACTGATCATTTTAAACTGATCATTGGTGCTCAATAAGTAAAGGCTTATAAATGAGTACAATGCAAGGCATAACACAGTTTGGGATACATTGGATTACTTGGTAGCTTTTTCGTAGCTCTTTCAGTATCAAATGTTGTCACAATATGGAAAATTGAGCTAGTGTAACGTGGGCATTGGACTAATGTAATTTTGAGCTCTAAATAAAAATAAAGACGATTTAGTGCTGAGATGTCAAGTTGATCAACAAGTTAAAATGATCATTCTAAACTGAGCATTGGTGCTCATTGTGTAAAGGCTTATAAATGAAGTATAACGCATTGCATCACGCAGTTTGGGATACATTGGATTACTTGGAGGCTATCTTGTACCTCTTTCAATCTCAAATGTTGTCACAATATAGAAATTGAGCTTGCTTAACGAGGATGTTGGATTCGTGTCATTCTGAATTTGAAACAAAAAGTTACAGACGATTTACTGCGGACATTCCAAGTTGATCATCAAGTTAAATTGATCATTCTAAACTGATCAATGGTGCTCCTTGATTAAAAGCTTATAAATGAGTACAATGCATGGCATCACGCAGTTTAGGCTACATTAGATTACTTGGCCGATTTTTTGGTAACTCTTTCAGTCTCAAATATTGTGATAATATGGAAAATTGAGCTAGATTAATGTGGGTGTTGGGCTCAAGTTATTTTGAGCTCTAAATAAAAAGTCAAAGACGATTTAGTGCGTACATGTCAAGTAGATCGTCTAGTTAAAATGATCATTCTAAACTGATTATTGGTGCTCTTTGAGTAATGGCTTATAAATGAAGCATACTATATGATATCACATAGTTTGGGATAGATCGGATTACTCGGAGGATTTGTCGTAACTATTTTGGTTTTAAATTTTGTCCCAATATAGAAAATTGAGAAAGCTTAACGTGGGCATTGGTTTCATGTCATTTTGCACTAAATCAAAAGTTACGGACGATTTAGTGCTGAGATGTCAAGTTGATCGGCCAGTTAAAATGATCATTCTAAACTAATCATTGGTGCTCCCTGAGTAAAGCTTATAAATGAAGCATAATCCATGACATCACGCAATTTGGGATACATTGGACTACTTGGAGGCTTTGTAGTAGCTCTTTCAACCTCTAATGTTGTCAAAATATGGAAAATTAAGCTTGATTAACGTGAGTGTTGGACTGATGTCATTTTGAGCGGTAAATCAAAAGTTAAAGACATTCTAAATATATTATTGGGGCTCCTTGAGTGAAGGCTTATAAATGAATCGTAATGCATGGCATCACACAATTTCGGATACATTGGCTTAGGTGGAGGCTTTGTCATAGCTCTTTCAGTCTCAAATGTTGTCACAATATTAAAAATTGAGCAAGCTTAACATAGGAGTTGGATTTGTGTAATTCTGAACTCTAAATCAAAAGTGATAGTCGATTTAGTGCATACATGTCAAGTTGATCGGCAAGTTAAACTGCTCATTCTAAACTGATCATTGGTGATCATTGAGTATAGGCTTATAAATAAAGCATAATGCATGGCATCACGCAGTTTGGGATACCTAGGATTATTTGGAGGCTTTGTAGTAGCTCTTTCAGTCTCAAATGTGAGCTTAATGTGGGCGTTGTATTCATGTCATTTTGAGCTCTAGATGAATAGTTAAAGACTATTTAGTAGGGACATGTCAAGTTGATCAGCTAGTTAAAATGATCATTATAAACTAATTATTGGTGTTCCTTGAGTAAAAGCGTATAAATGAAGCATAATGCATGACATCATGCAATTTGGGATAGATTGGATTACTTGGAGGCTTTGTAGTAGCTATTTCCGTCTTAAATTTTGTCACAATATAGAAAATTGAGCTACCTTAACGTACACGTTCGATTCATGTCATGTTGAACTGCAAATCAAAAGTTACAAATGATTTAGTGTAGACATCTCAAGATTATCGGCTAGTTAAAATGATCATTCTAAACTGATCATTAGTGCTCAACGAGCAAAGGCTTATATATTAGTACAATGCATGGCATTACACAGTTTGGGATACATTGGAGTACTTGGCGGCTTTTTTGTAGCTCTTTCAGTCTCAAATGTTGTCACAATATGGAAAATTGAGCTATCTTAATGTGCGCGTTGGACTCATGTCATTTTGAGATCTAAATCAAAAGTGTAACACGATTTAGTACGTACATGTCAAGTTGAGCATCTAGTTAAAATGATCATTATAAAAAGATTGTTGGTGCTCCTTGAGTAAACGCTTATAAATAAAGCATAATGTATGACATCACGCAGTTTGGGATAGATTGGATTGACATCACGCGTTGGATTCGTGTTAGTTTGAACTCTAAATCAAAACTTACGGACGATTTATTGCGGACATGTCAAGTTTATCGGCCAGTTAAAATGATCATTCTAAGCTGATCACTAGTGCTCCTTGAGTAAAGGCTTATAAATGAAGCATAATGCATTGCATCACGCAGTTTGAGACACATTGGATTACTTGGAGGTTTTGTCGTAGCTCTTTCACTCTCGAATGTTGTCAGAATATGGAAAATTGAGTTAGTTTAATGTGGGTATTGGACTAATATCATTTTGAGCTCTAAATCAAAAGTTGAACAAGATTTAGTGCGGAAATGTCAAGTTGATCGGCCAGTTAAAATGATCCTTCCAAACATATCACTGGTGCTCCTTTAGTAAAAGCTTATAAATGAAGCATAATGCATGGCATAACGCAATTTGGGATACATTGGACTACTTGGAGGCTTTGTAGTAGCTCTTTCAACCTCTAATGTTGTCAAAATATGGAAAATTAAGCTTGATTAACGTGAGTGTTGGACTGATGTCATTTTGAGCGGTAAATCAAAAGTTAAAGACATTCTAAATATATTATTGGGGCTTCTTGAGTGAAGGCTTATAAATGAATTGTAATGCATGGCATCACACAGTTTTTGATATATTGGCTTAGGTGGAGGCTTTGTCGTAGCTCTTTCAGTCTCAAATGTTGTCACAATATTAAAAATTGAGCAAGCTTAACATGGGAGTTGGATTTGTGTCATTCTGAACTCTAAATCAAAAGTGATAGTCGATTTAGTGCATACATGTCAAGTTGATCGGCAAGTTAAACTGCTCATTCTAAACTGATCATTGGTGCTCATTGAGTATAGGCTTATAAATAAAGCATAATGCATGGCATCACACAGTTAGGGATACATAGGATTATTTGGAGGCTTTGTAGTAGCTCTTTCAGTCTCAAATGTGAGCTTAATGTGGGCGTTGTATTCATGTCATTTTGAGCTCTAGATGAAAAGTTAAAGACTATTTAGTAGGGACATGTCAAGTTGATCAGCTAGTTAAAATGATCATTATAAACTAATTATTGGTGTTCCTTGAGTAAAAGCGTATAAATGAAGCATAATGCATGACATCATGCAATTTGGGATAGATTGGATTACTTGGAGGCTTTGTAGTTGCTATTTCCGTCTTAAATTTTGTCACAATATAGAAAATTGAGCTACCTTAAGGTATACGTTTGATTCATGTCATCTTGAACTGCAAATCAAAAGTTACAAATGATTTAGTGTAGACATCTCAAGGTTATCGGCTAGTTAAAATGATCATTATAAACTGATCATTAGTGCTCAACGAGTAAAGGCTTATATATTAGTACAATGCATGGCATCACACAGTTTGGGATACATTGGATTACTTGGCGGCTTTTTCGTAGCTCTTTCAGTCTCAAATATTGTCACAATATGTAAAATTGAGCTATCTTAATGTGCGCGTTGGACTCCTGTCATTTTGAGATCTAAATCAAAAGTGTAACACGATTTAGTACGTACATGTCAAGTTGAGCATCTAGTTAAAATGATCATTATAAAATGATTGTTGGTGCTCCTTGAGCAAACGCTTATAAATAAAGCATAATGTATGACATCACGCACTTTGGGATAGTTTGGATTGACATCACGCGTTGGATTCGTGTCAGTTTGAACTCTAAATCAAAACTTACGGACGATTTATTGCGGACATGTGAAGTTTATCGGCCAGTTAAAATGATCATTCTAAGCTGATCACTAGTGCTCCTTGAGTAAAGGCTTATAAATGAAGCATAATGCATTGCATCACGCAGTTTGAGATACATTGGATTACTTGGAGGTTTTGTCGTAGCTCTTTCACTCTCAAATGTTGTCAGAATATGGAAAATTGAGTTAGTTTAATGTGGATATCGGACTGATATCATTTTGAGCTCTAAATCAAAAGTTGAACAAGATTTAGCGCGGAAATGTCAAGTTGATCGATGGTTAAAATGATCATTCCAAACATATCACTGGTGCTCCTTTAGTAAAAGCTTATAAATAAAGCATAATGCATGGCATAACACAATTTGGGATACATTGGACTACTTGGAGGCTTTGTAATAGCTCTTTCAACCTCTAATGTTGTCAAAATATGGAAAATTAAGCTTGATTAACGTGAGTGTTGGACTGATGTCATTTTGAGCGGTAAATCAAAAGTTAAAGACATTCTAAATATATTATTGGGGCTCCTTGAGTGAAGGCTTATAAATGAATCGTAATGCATGGCATCACACAGTTTGGGATACATTGGCTTAGGTGGAGTCTTTGTCGTAGCTCTTTCAGTCTCAAATGTTGTCACAATATTAAAAATTGAGCAAGCTTAACATAGGAGTTGGATTTGTGTCATTCCGAACTCTAAATCAAAAGTGATAGTCGATTTAGCGCATACATGTCAAGTTGATCAGCAAGTTAAAATGCTGCTTCTAAACTGATCATTGGTGCTCATTGAGTATAGGCTTATAAATAAAGCATAATGCATGGCATCACGCAGTTTGGGATACATAGGATTATTTGGAGGGTTTGTAGTAGCTCTTTCAATCTCAAATGTAAGCTTAATGTGGGCGTTGTATTCATGTCATTTTGAGCTCTAGATGAAAAGTTAAAGACTATTTAGTAGGGACATATCAAGTTGATCAGCTAGTTAAAATGATCATTATAAACTAATTATTGGTGTTCCTTGAGTAAAAGAGTATAAATGAAGCATAATGCATGACATCATGCAATTTGGGATAGATTGGATTACTAGGAGGCCTTGTAGTAGCTATTTCCGTCTTAAATTTTTTGACAATATAGAAAATTGAGCTACCTTAACGTATACGTTTGATTCATGTCATCTTGAACCGCAAATCAAAAGTTACAAATGATTTAGTGTAAACATCTCAAGGGTATCGGCTAGTTAAAATGATCATTCTAAACTGATCATTAGTGCTCAACGAGTAAAGGCTTATATATTAGTACAATGCATGGCATCACACAGTTTGGGATACATTGGATTACTTTGCGGCTTTTTCGTAGCTCTTTCAGTCTCAAATGTTGTCACAATATGGAAAATTGAGCTATCTTAATGTGTGCGTTGGACTCATGTCATTTTGAGATCTAAATCAAAAGTGTAACACGATTTAGTACGTACATGTCAATTTGAGCATCCAGTTAAAATGATCATTATAAAATGATTGTTGGTGCTCCTTGAGTAAACGCTTATAAATAAAGCATAATGTATGACATCACGTAGTTTGGGATAGATTGGATTGACATCACGCGTTGGATTCGAGTCAGTTTGAACTCTAAATCAAAACTTACGGACGATTTATTGGGGACATGTCAAGTTTATCGGCCAGTTAAAATGATCATTCTACGCTGATCACTAGTGCTCCTTGAGTAAAGGCTTATAAATGAAGCATAATGCATGGCATCACGCAGTTTGGGATACATTCGATTACTTGGAGGTTTTGTCGTAGCTCTTTCACTCTCAAATGTTGTCAGAATATGGAAAATTGAGTTAGTTTAATGTGGGTATTGGACTGATATCATTTTGAGCTCTAAATCAAAAGTTGAACAAGATTTTGTGCGGAAATGTCAAGTTGATTGGCCAGTTAAAATGATCATTCCAAACATATCACTGGTGCTCCTTTAGTAAAAGCTTATAAATGAAGCATAATGCATGGCATAACGCAATTTGGGATACATTGGACTACTTGGAGGCTTTGTAGTAGCTCTTTCAACCTCTAATGTTGTCAAAATATGGAAAATTAAGCTTGATTAACGTGAGTGTTGGATTGATGTCATTTTGGGCGGTAAATCAAAAGTTAAAGACATTCTAAATATATTATTGGGGCTCATTGAGTGAAGGCTTATAAATGAATCATAATGCATGGCATCACACAGTTTGGGATACATTGGCTTAGGTGGAGGCTTTGTCGTAGCTCTTTCAGTCTTAAATATTGTCACAATATTAAAAATTGAGCAAGCTTAACATAGGAGTTGGATTTGTGTCATTCTGAACTCTAAATTAAAAGTTATAGTCGGTTTAGTGCATACATGTCAAGTTGATCGGCAAGTTAAACTGGTCATTCTAAACTGATCATTGGTGCTCATTGAGTATAGGCTTATAAATAAAGCATAATGCATGGCATCACGCAGTTTGGGATACATAGGATTATTTGGAGGCTTTGTAGTAGATCTTTCAGTCTCAAATGTGAGCTTAATGTGGGCGTTGTATTCATGTCATTTTGACCTCTAGATGAAAAGTTAATGACTATTTAGTGGGGACATGTCAAGTTGATCAGCTAGTTAAAATGATCATTATAAACTAATTATTGGTGTTCCTTGAGTAAAAGTGTATAAATGAAGCATAATGCATGACATCATGCAATTTGGGATAGATTGGATTACTTGGAGGCTTTGTAGTAGCGATTTCCATCTTAAATTTTGTCACAATATAGAAAATTGAGCTACCTTAACGTATACGTTTGATTCATGTCATCTTGAACTGCAAATCAAAAGATACAAATGATTTAGTGTAGACATCTCAAGGGTATCGGCTAGTCAAAATGATCATTCTAAACTGATCATTAGTGCTCAATGAGTAAAGGCTTATATATTAGTACAATGCATGGCATCACACAGTTTGGGATACATTGGATTACTTGGTGGCTTTTTCGTAACTCTATCAATCTCAAATATTGTCACAATATGGAAAATTGAGCTATCTTAAAGTTTGCGTTGGACTCATGTCATTTTGAGATCTAAATCAAAAGTGTAATACGATTTAGTACGTACATGTCAAGTTGAGCATCTAGTTAAAATGATCATTATAAAATGATTGTTGGTGCTCCTTGAGTAAACGCTTATAAATAAAGCATAATGTATGACATCACGCACTTTGGGATAGTTTGGATTGACATCACGCGTTGGATTCGTGTCAGTTTGAACTCTAAATCAAAACTTACGGACGATTTATTGCGGACATGTGAAGTTTATCGGCCAGTTAAAATGATCATTCTAAGCTGATCACTAGTGCTCCTTGAGTAAAGGCTTATAAATGAAGCATAATGCATTGCATCACGCAGTTTGAGATACATTGGATTACTTGGAGGTTTCGTCGTAGCTCTTTCACTCTCAAATGTTGTCAGAATATGGAAAATTGAGTTAGTTTAATGTGGGTATTGGACTTATATCATTTTGAGCTCTAAATCAAAAGTTGAACAAGATTTAGTGCGGAAATGTCAAGTTGATCGGCCAGTTAAAATGATCATTCCAAACATATGACTGGTGCTCCTTTAGCAAAAGCTTATAAATGAAGCATAATGCATGGCATAACGCAGTTTGGGATACATTGGATTACTTGGAGGATTTGTCGTAGCGCTTTTGATCTTAAATTTTGTCAAAATATAGAAAATTTAGCTAGCTTAATGTGGGCGTTCCATTCGTGTCTCCTTGAATTCTAAATAAAAAGTTACGGATGATTTAGTACGGAGATGTTAAGTTGATCGGACCGTTAAAGTGATCATTCTAGATCATTGTTGCTCAATGAGTAAAGGCTTATAAATGAGTATAATGCATGGCATCACGCGGTTTGGGATACATTGGAATACTTGGCGGCTTTTTCATAGCTCTTTCAGTCTCAAATGTTGTTACACTATGGAAATTTGAGCTACCTTAACGTAGGCGTCTGACTCATGTCATTTTGATATCTAACTCAAAAATTAAAGACGATTTAGTCCATACATGTCATTTTGAGATCTAACTCAAAAATTAAAGATGATCATCGCTGTAAACTGATCATTGGTTCTTCTTGAGTAAATGATTATAAATGAAGCATAATGCATTGTTTCATGTAGTTTGGGATACATTGGATTACTTTGAGGCTGCGTTGTACCTCTTGCAGTCTCAAATGTTATCACAATACCGGAAATTGAGCTAGCTTAACGTGGGCGTTGATCCTTGGTGCTCCTTGATTAAAAGATTATAAATGAAGCATAATTTATGGCATCACGCAGTTTGGGATACATTGGAGTAATTGGGGGCTTTTTCGTATATGTTTCAGTGTTAAATGATGTCAGAATATGGAAAACTGAGCTAGCTTAACGTGGGCGTTGGGCTCGTGTAATTTTGAACTCTAATTCAAAAATTAAAAACTATTTAGTGCGTACATATCAAGTTGATCAGCTAGTTAAAATGATCATTCTAAACAGATCGTTGGTGCTCCTTGAGTAAAGGCTTATAAATAAAGAATAATATATGGCATCACGCAGTTTGGGATCGATTGGATGTCTTGGAGGATTTGTCGTAGTGGTTTCGATCTTAAATTTTATCACAATATAGAAAATTGAGCTAGTTTAACGTGGGCGTTCGATTTGTGTCAACTTGATCTCTAAATAAAAAGTTACGGATGATTTAGTGCGGAGATTTCAAGTTGGTCGGCAAGTTAAAATGATCATTCTAGATCATTTGTGCTAAATGAGTAAAGGCTTATAAACGAGTATAGTGCATGACATCATGCAGTTTGGGATACACTAGATTACTTGGCGGCTTTTTTGTAGCTCATTCAGTCTGAAATGTTGTTACAATATGGAAAATTGAGCTAGGATAACGTGGGTGATGGACTCATGTCATTTTGAGATCTAGATAAAAAGTTAAAGACAATTTAGTACGTACATGTCAAGTTGCTCAACTAGTTGAAATCATAATTCTAAATTGCACATTGGTGGTCCTTGAGTAAAGGTTTATAAATGAAGAAGAATGTATGGCATCACGCAGTTTGGGATATATTGGATTTCTCGGAGGATTTGTCGTAGCTATTTTGGTATTAAATTTTGTCACAATATAGAAAATTGAGCTAGCTTAACGTGGACGTTGGATTCATGTCGTTTTGAACTCTAAATCAAAAGTTACGAATGATTTAGTGCGGACATGTCAAGTCGATCATTAAGTTAAAATGATCATTCTAAACTGATAATTGGTGCTCGTTTATTAAAAGCTTATAAATGAGTATAATGCTTGGCATCACACAGTTTGGGCTACATTGGATTGCTTGGTGGTTTTTTCGTCGCTCTTTTAATGTCAAATGTTGTCATAATATAGAAAATTGAGCTAGGTTAACGTGTGTATTGGAGTCATTTTATTTTGAGCTATAAATCAAAAGTCAAAGACGATTTAATGCGGATATGTAAAGTTGATCGGCCATTAAAAATGATCATTCTAAATAGATCACTGGTGCTAGTTGAGTAAAGGCTTATAAATGAAAGATAATGCATGGCATCACACAGTTTGGGATACATTGGTTTACTTGGAGGCTTTGTCATAGCTCTTTCAGTCTCAAATGCTGTCACAATATGGAATATTGAGGTACCCTAACATGGGCGTTGGACTCATGTCCTTTTGAGCTCAAAATCAATAGTTAAAGACGATTTGGTGCGGACATGTCAAGTTGATCAGCTTGTTAAAATGATCATTCTAAACTGATCATTGGTGCTCCTTTAGTATAGGTTAATAAATGAAGCATAATGCATGACATCACGCAGTTTGGGATAGATTGGATTACTTGGAGGATGTGTCATAGCCGTTTCTGTCTTAAATTTTGTCAATATATAGAAAATTGCGCTACCTTAACGTGGGCGTTGGATTCGTGTCATTCTGAACTCTAAATCAAAAGTTATGGATGATTATTGCGGACATGTCAAGTTGATCGGCAAGTTAAAATGATCATTATAAACTAATCATTTGTTCTCCTTGAGTAAAGGCTTATAAACTATAATGCATACCATCACACAATTTCGGATACATTAAATTTTTGGTGGGATTTTCCTAGATCTTTCAATCTCAAGGGTTGTCACAATATAGATATATGAGCTAGCTTAACATGGGCGTTGGATTCGTGTCATTCTGAAAACTAAATCAAAAGTTACATTCTATTTAATGCGGGCATGTCAAGGTTATCAGCTCGTTAAAATGATCATTCTAAACTGATATTGGTGGTCTTTAAGTAAAGACTTATAAATGAAGCATAATGCATGGCATCACACAATTTGAGATACATTGGATTACTTGGAGGCTTCTGACGTAGCTCTTTCAGTCTCAAATGTTGTTACAATATAGAAAATTGAGCTACCTTAACATGGGCGTTGGACTCATGTCATTTTGAGATCTAAATCAAAATAAACACGACATAGTACGTACATGTCAAGTTGATCATCTAGTTAAAATGAACATACTAAAGTGATCATTGGTGCTCCTTGATTAAAGGATTATAAATGAAGCATAATGTATGGCATCATGCAGTTTGGTATACATTGGATTACTTGGAGCATTTGTCATTGCGGTTTTGGTATTAAATTTTATCACGACATAGAAAATTGATCTAGACAAAGCGGGCATTGGATTCATGTCATTTTGAACTCTAAGTAGAAAGTTACGGATGATTTAGTGCGCACATGTCAAGTTGATCGGCCAATTAAAATGATCTTTCTAAGCTGATCTTTAGTGCTCGTTGAGTAAGGGCTTATAAATGAAGCATAATGCATGGCCTCACACACTTTGGGATACATTGGATTATTTGGAGGCTTTGTTCTAGCTATTGCGGTCTTAACTTTTGTCACAATATAGAGAAATGAGCTAACTTAACGTGGGTGTTGGATTCATATCATTGTGAACTCTAAATCAAAAGTTACAGACGATTTAGTGGGGACATGTCAACTTGATCGGCCAGTAAAAATGATCATTCTAAACTGTACATTAGTGCTCCTTGAGTAAAGTCTTATAAATAAGCATCATGCATGGCATCATGTAGTTTGGGATACAATGGGTTACTTGAAAGCTTTGTCGTAGCTCTTTCAGTCTCAAATGTTATCAAAATATGGAAAATTGAGCTTGCTTAATCTCGGCGTTAGGCTGATGTCATTTTGAGCTCTAAATCAAAAGTTAAAGACGATTTAGTTCGACCGGTCAAGTTGCTCAGCCAGTTAAAATGAACATTCAAAAAGGATCTTTGGTGCTCTTTGAGTAAAGGCTTATAAATGAAGCATAATGCATGGCATCACAAAGTTTGGGATAAATTGGATTACTAAGAGGCTTAGTCGTACCTCTTTCAGTCTCCAATATAGTCACAATATAATAAATTGAGCTACATTAATAATGATGTTACATTCGTGTCATTCGGAACATTAACTCAAAAGTTACAAACGATTTAGTGCGGACATGTCAAGTTGATCGTCCAGTTAAAATGATCATTCTAAACTGATAATTGGTGCTCCTTGAGTAAAGGCTTATAAATGAAGCATAATACATGGCATCCCACAGTTTGGGATACATTGGATTATTTTTAGGCTTTTTAGTAGCTCTTTTAGTCTCAAATGTTGTCACAATATCAAAAACTGAGATACCTTAACGTGGCGTTGGGCTCATGTAATTTTGAGCTTTAAATCAAAAGTTAAAGACGATTTATAGCGGACATGTGAAGTTTATCAGCTAGTTAAAATGATTATTTTAAACTGATCATTGGTGCTCCTTGAGAAAAGGCTTAGAAATGAAGCATAATGCATGGCATCACGCAGTTTCTGATAGATTGAATTCTTCGACAATTTTTCGTAGCTATTTTGGTGTTAACTTTTCCACAATATAAAAAATTGAGCTAGCTTAACGTGGGTGTTGGATTCGTGTCGATTGAAACTCTAAATGAAAAGTTCCCGACGATTTAGTACGTACATGTCAAGTTGATCGGTCAGTTAAAATGATCATTCTAAATTGATTATTGGTGCTCATTAAGTAAAGGCTTACTATAAATGAAGAATAATGCATGGCGGCACACAGTTTCGTATACATTAGATTACTTGGAGGCTTTGTCGAAGCTCTTCGAGTCTCAAATGTAGTCAGAATAAGGAAAATTGAGCTTGCTTAACATGGGCGTTGGACTGTTGTCATTTTGAGCTCTAAGTCAAAAGGTAAAGACAATTTAGTGCGGACATGTCAAGTTGATCCGCCAGTGAAAATGATCATTCTAAATAAATCATTGGTGCTCATTGAGTAAAGGCTTATACACAAAGCATAATGCATGGCATCACACAGTTTGGGATACATTGGATTAGTTGGCGGCTTTTTTGTAGCTATTTCAGTCTCAAATGTTGTCCCAATATTGTAAACGGAGCTAGCATAATATGGGTGTCGGACTCTTGTCATTTTGAGCTCTAAATCAAAAGTTAAAGACGAATTAGTGCGGACATGTCAAGTTTATCACCTAGTTGAAATGATCATTCTAAAGGATCATTCGTCGAGTAAACGCTTATAAATGAAGCATAATGCATGGCATCACGCTGTTTGGGATACACTGGATACATGGAGGCTTTCTCGTAGCTATTTTGGTGTTAAATTTTGTCACAATATCGAATATTGAGCTAGCTTAAGGTGGGTGTTGGATTGGTGTCATTTTAAACTCTAAATCAAAATTTATGGACAATTTAGTGCGGACATGTCAAGTTAATCGGCCAGTTAAAATGATCATCCTAAACTGATCATTGGTGCTCCTTGAGTAAAGGCTTATAAATGAAGCATAATGCATGGAATCACACAGTTTGGGATACAATGAATTAGTTGGAGGCTTTGTCGTAGCTATTTCAGTGTCAAAATTTCTCAGAATATGGAAAATTGATTTTACTTAACATGGACGTTATCAAAATTTAAAGACAATTTAGTGCGGACATGTCAAGTTGATCGGCAAGTTAAAATGATCATTCTAAACAGATCATTGGTGCTCCTTGAATAAAGGCCTATAAATGAGGCATAATGCATGTCATCATATAGTTTGGGATACATTAGATTTCTTAGAGGCATCGTCATAGGTCCTTCAGTATCAAATTTTGTCACAATACAGAAAATTGAGCTACCTTAACGTGGGCATTGGATTCATGTCATTTTGAACTCTAAATCAAAAGTTAAAGACGATTTAGTGAGGACATATCAAGTTGATCAGCTATTTTAAATAAGGATTCTAAACTGATCATTGGTGCTCCTTGAGTAAAGACTTATCAATGAAGCATAAGGCATGGCATCACACAGTTTGGGATAGATTGGATTCCTTGGAGGCTTTGTTGTAACTTTTTAATTCTCAAATGATGTCACAGTATAAACAATTGAGCTAGATTAACATGGGCGTTGTATTCTTGTCATTCCGAACTCTAAATCAAAAGTTACGGACAATTTTGTGCGGACATTTCAAGTTGATCGGCCAGTTAAAATGATCGTTCTAAACAGATCATTGGTGCTCGTTGAATATAAATAAAGCATAATGAATGCATGGCATCATGCATTTAGGATACAATGGGTTATTTGGAGGTTTTGTCGTAGCTCTTTCAATGTCAAATTTTCTCAGAATATGGAAAATTGAGTTTGCTTAACGTGGATGTTGGACTGATGTCATTTTGAGCTCTAAATCGAAAGTTAAAGAAAATTTAATGCGGACATGTCAAGTTAATCGGCCAGTTAAAATGAACATTTTAAAAAGATCATTTGGTGCTCCTTGAGTAAAGGCTTATAAATGAAGCTTAATGCATGGCATCACAGAGTTTGGGATATATTGGATTACTTGGAGGCTTTGTCGTAGCTCTTACAGTGTCAAATGTTGTCACAATATAAAAAAATTGCGCTAGCTTAATGTTGACATTGCATTCGTGTCATTGTGATCTCTAAATCAAAAGTTAAGAACGATTAAGGGCGGACATGTCAAGTTGATCATCTAGTCAAAATGATCATTCTAAACTGATAATTTGTGCTCCTTGGGTAAAGGATTATAAATGAAGCATAATGTATGGCACCCCACAGTTTGGGAGACATTGGATTTCTTGTAGGCTTTGTAGTAGCTCTTTCAGCCTCAACTGTTGTCACAATATGGAGAATCAAGCTACATTAACGTGGCGTTGAACTCATGTAATTTTGAGCTCTAAATCAAAAGTTAAAGACAATTTAGAGCGGAATGTCAAGTTGATCAGCTAGTTAAAATGATCATTATAAACTAATCATTGGTGCTCATTGAGAAAAAGCTTATAAATAAAGCATAATGCATGGAAACACGCTGTTTGGGATACATTGGATACTTGGACACTTTTTGGTAGCTATGTTGGTGTTTAATTTTGTCACAATATCGAAAATTGAGATAGCTTAACGTGGGTGTTGGATTCGTGTCATTTTGAACTCTAAATCAAAAGTTACGGACAATTTAGTGCATGTTAAGTTGACCGGCCAGTTAAAATGATCATTCTAAACTGAGCATTGGTGCCCCTTGAGTAAAAGCTTATAAATGAAATATAATGCATGGTATCACACAGTTTGGGATACATTGGATTACTTTGAGGCTTTGTAGTATCTCTTTCAGTCTTAAATTTTCTCAGAATTTGGAAAATTGAGTTTGTTTAACATGGACGTTGGACTGTTGTCATTTTGAGCAATAAATCAAAATCTAAAGGCGATATAGTGCGAACATGTCAAGTTGATCGTACAGTTAAAATGAACATTTTAAAAAGATCAATGGTGCTCCTTGAGTAAAGGCCTATAAATGAAGCATAATGCATGGCATCAGAGAGTTTGGGATACATTGCATTACTTGGAGGCTTTTTCGTAGCTCTTACAGTCTCAAATGTTGTCTTAATATGAAAAATTGAGCTAGCTCAATGTTGACGTCGCATTCGTGTTATACCGATCTCTAAATCAAAAGTTAAGAATGATTTAGTGTAAACATGTCAAGTTGATCATCTATTTAAACATGTTAATTCTAAACTCATATTTGGTGCTCCTTTTGTAAAGGATTATAAATGAAGTGTAATGCATGGTATCACACAGTTTGGGATACATTGGATTACTTGGAGGTCTTGTCGTAGCTCTTTTAGTCTCAAATTTTCTCGGAATATCGAAAATTAAGCTAGCTTAATGTGGCTGTTGGATTCGTGTCATTTTGAACTCTAAATCAAAAGTTATGGACAGGTTACTGCAGACATGTCAAGTTGATCGGCCAGTTAAAATGATCATTCTAAACTGATCATTGGTGCTCCTTAAGTAAAGGCTTATAAATGAATCATAATGCATGGAAACATGCAGTTTGGGATACATTGGATACTTGGACACTTTTTCGTATCTATTTGGTGTTTAATTTTGTCACAATATCGAACATTATGCTATTTAACGTGGATGTTGGATTTGTGTCATTTGGAACTCTAAATCAAAAGTTACGGACATTTACAGCAGACATTTCAAGTTGTTCGGTAAGTTAAAATGATAATTCTAAACTGATCATTGGTGCTCCTTGAGTAATGGTTTATAAATGAAGTATGCATGACATCACATAGTTTGGGATATATTGGATTACTTAAAGGCGTTGCCGTAGCTCTTTTAGTATCAAATGTGGTCACAATATAAAAAATTGAGCTAGCTTAACATTGAAGTTGCATTCTTGTCATTCCAAACTCTAATTCAAAAGTTGCGATCGATTCAGTGCGGACATGTCAAGTTGATCATCCAATTAAAATGATCATTATAAACTGATAATTGGTGCTCATTGAGTAAAGGCATATAAATGAAGCATAATGCATCACATCCCGCAGTTTGGAATACATTGGATTACTTGTAGGCTTTGTAGTAGCTCTTTCAGTCTCAAATGTTGTCACAATATGGAAAATTGAGCTATCTTAACGTGGCGTTGGACTCATGTCATTTTGAGCTCTAAATCAAAAGTTACGGACAGTTTACAGCGGACATGTCAAGTTGATCGGCCACTTAAAATGATCATTCTAAACTGATCATTGGTGCTACTTGAGTAAAGGCTTATAAATGAAGCATAATGTATGGCATCACACAGTTTGGGATACATTGGATTATTTGGAGGCTTCATTGTAGCTCTTTCAGTCTCCAACGTTGTCATAATATAGAAAATTGAGCTAGGTTAATATATGCGTTGGACTCATGTCATTTTGAGCTGTAAATCAAAAGTTAAAGACGAATTAGGGCGGACATGTCAAGGTGATCAGCTAGTTAAAATGATCATTTTATACTGATCATTGGTTCTCCTAGAGTAAAGTCTTATAAATGAAGCATAATGTATGGCATTATGCAGTTTGGGATAGAATGGTACTTGAACGCTTTTTTGTATCTATTTTGGTGTTATATTTTGTCACATTATCAAAACTATAGCTAGCTTAACGTGGGTGTTGGGTTCGTATCATTTTGAACTCTAAATCAAAAAGTACGGACAATTTAGTGTTGACATGTCAAGTTTATCTGCCAGTTAAAACAATCATTCTAAATAGATCATTGGTGCTCATTCAGCAATATCTTATAAACGAAGCATAGTGCATGGCATCACAGAGTTTGGGATACATTGGAGTACTTGGAGGCTTTGTCGTAGGTGTTTCAGTATCAAATGTTGTCACAATATAGAAAATTGAGCTAGCTTAATATGGGCATTGGACTCATGTCATTGTAAGAACTAAATAAAAAGTTAAAGATGAATTAGGGCGGACATGTCAAGTTGATCGGCTTGTTAAAATGATCATTTTGAACTAATCATTGGTGCTCCTGGCGTAAAGGCTTTTAAATGAAGTATAATGCATGGTATCACGCAGTTTGGGATTGATTGGATACTTGGACGCTTTCTTTTAGCTATTTTGGTCTTCAATTTTGTCACAATATCAAAAATTGAGATAGCTTAACGTTGGTTTTGGATTCATATCATTTTGAAATCTAAACAAAAGTTACGAATAATTTAGTGCAGATATGTCAAGTTGATCGGCGATTTAAAATAGTTATTCTAAAGTGATCATTGGTGCTCCTTGAGTAAAGGCTTATAAATGAAGCAGAATGCATGATATCACACAGTTTGGGATACATTGGATTACTTGGTGGCTTTCAAAGCTCTTTCTGTCTCAAATTTTGTCAGAGCATGGAAAATTGAGTTTGCTTAACATGAGCACTCGACTGATGTCATTTTGAGCTCTAAATCAAAATTTCAAAATGATTTAGTGCGAACATGTCAATTTGATTGGCCAGTTAAAATGATCATTCTAAACAGATCATTGGTGGTCCTTGAGTAAAGGCCTATAAAAGAGGCATAATGCATGGCATCACCCAGTTTGGGATACATTGGATTTCTTGTAGGCTTTGTCGTAGCTCTTTCAGTCTCAAAGTTTTTCAAAATATGGAAAATTGAGCTAGCTTAACGTTGGCATTGGATTCATGTCATTTTGAGCTCTAAATCAAAAGTTAAAGACGATGTAGTGCGGACATGTCAATTTGAATAGCTAGTTAAAATGAGCATTCTAGACTGACGATTGGTGCTCCATGAGTAAAAGCTTATCAATGCAGCATAAAGCATGGCAGCACGTAGTTTGGGATAGATTCGTTTACTTGGAGGCTTTGTCGTAGCTCTTTCATTCTCAAATGTTGTTACAATATAGAAAATTGAGCTAGCTTAACATGGGCATTGGATTCTTGTCCTTCTAAACTCCAAAATAAAAAGTTACGCACGATTTAGTGCGGAGATGTCAAGTTGATCATCCAGTTAAAATGATCGTTCTAAACTGATCATTGGTGATCCTTGTTTAAAAGCTTATAAATGAAGCATAATGCATGACATCACGCAGTTTTGAATACATTGGGTTACTTGGAGGTTTTGTAGTAGATGTTTCAGTCCAAAATGTTGTCACAATATGGAAAATTCGCATTGGACTCATGTCTTTTGTGCTCTAAATCAATAGTTAAAGATGATTTAGTGTGGACATGTCAAGTTGTTCAACTAGTTAAAATGATCATTCTTAACTGATCATTCATTCTCATTGAGTAAAGGCTTATAAATGAAGCATAATGCATGACCTAATATGGTTTGGGTTAAATTGGATTACTTGGAGGCTTTGTCTTAGCTAATTCGGTCTTACGTTTTGTGACAATATTGGAAATTGAGCTAGCTTATCGTGGGTGTTGGATTCATGTCATTTAGAACTCTAAATCATAAGTTACGGATGATTTATTGCGGACATATCAAGTGATCGGCCTGTTAAAATAATCATTCTAAACTGAATATTGGCGCTCCTTATGTAAAGGCTTATAAATTAAGCATAATGCATGGCATCACGAAGTTGGGGATACATTGGATTACTATGAGGTTTTTTGGTACCTCTTTTAGTCTCAAATGTTTTGACACAATATGGAAAATTGAGCTACCTTAACATGGCCGTTGGACTCATGTCATTTTGAGCTCTAAATCCAAAGTTCAAGGTGATTTAGTGTGGACATGTCAAGTTGATCAGCTAGTTAAAATAATCATTTTAAACTGATCATTGGTGCTTCTTGAGTAAATGCTTATAAATGAAGCATAATGCATAGAACCACGCAGTTTGGGACAGATTTGATTACTTGGAGGTTTATTAGATTCTATTTTGGTCTCAAATATTTTTACAATATAGAAAATTGAGCTAGCTTAACGTGGGCGTGGGATTTGTGTCATTCTGAAATCCAAATCGAAAGTTCCGGACGATTTAGTGCGGATATGTCAAGTGATCGTCCAGTTAAAATGATCATTCCAAACTAATCATTGGTGCTCCTGGAGTAAAAGCTTATAAATGAAGTATAATGCATGGCATCACGCAGTTTTGTATATATTTAATTATTTGGAGGCTTTTTTGTAGCTTTTTCAGTTTCAAATGTGGTCACAATATGGAAAATTGAGCTTGCTTAATGTGGGCAATGGATTCGAATCATTCTGAACTCTCAATCAAAAGTTACGGAGGACTTAGTGCGGACATGTCAAGTTGATGGTCCAGTTAAAATGATCATTCTGAACTAAGCTGATCATTGGTACTCCTTGATGAAGCATTATGCATGGCATCACGCGGTATGGGAGACTTTGGATTTCGTGGAGGCTTTGTAGTAGCTCTTTCCATCTCAAAATTTGTAACAAAAGGGAAAATTGAGCTAGCTTAACGTGGGCGTTAGACTCATGTCATTTTGAGCTTTAAATCAAAAGAGAAAGACGATTTAGTGCGTACATGTCAAGTTATTCATTTTAAACTGATCATTGGTGCTCCTTTAGTATAGGCTTATAAATGAAGCATAACGCATGACATCATGCATTTTGGGATAGATTGGATTACTTGAGGCTTTGTCGTAGCTATTTAGTCTTAAATTTTGTCACATTATAGAAAATTGGGCTAGCTTAACGTGCGCGTTGGATTTGTGTCCTTTTGAGCTCTAAATCAAAAGTTACAGACGATTTAGTGTGGACATGTCAAGTGATCGGCCAGTTAAAATGATCATTCTAAACTGATGATTGGTGCTCCTTGACTAAAGGCTTATAAATCAAGCATAATGTATGGCATCACGGAGTTTTGGATACATTGGATTACGTGAAGGCTTTGTAGTAGCTCTTTCAGTCTCAAATGTTGTCACAATATGGAATATTTAGCTACCTTAACATGGGCCTTAGACTCATGTCCTTCTGAGCTCAAAATCAAAAGTTAAAGATGATTTATTGCGGACATGTCAAGTTTATCAGCTCGTTAAAATGATCATTCTAAACTGATCATTGGTGCTCCTTTAGTATAGGTTTATAAATGAAGCATAATGCATTACATCACGCAGTTTGGGATAGATTGGATTACTTGGAGGCTCTGTAGTAGCTCTTTCAGTCTCAAATGTTTTCACAATATGGAAAATTGAGCTAGTTTAACGTGTGCGTGTGACACATATCATTTTGAGCTCTTAATCAAAAGTTAAAGACGATTTAGTGCGGACATGTCAAGTTGCTCAGCTAGTTAAAATTATCTTTCTAAACTGATCATTGGTGCTCCTTTAGTATAGACTTATAAATGAAGCATAATGCATGACATCACGTAGTTTGGGATAGATTGGATTACTTGGAGGCTTTGTAGTAGCTCTTTCATTCTCAAATGTGTTCAAAATATAGAAAATTGAGCTAGCTTAACAGGGGCATGTGAAACATGTCATTTTGAGCTCTAAATCAAAAGTTAAAGAGGATTTAGTGCGGACATGTCAAGCTGATCATCTAGTTAAAATGATCATTCTAAACTGATCATTGGTGCTCCTTTAGTATAGTCTTATAAATGAAGCATAATACATTACATCACGCAGTTTGGGATTGATTGGATTAGTTCAAGGTTTTGTCGTAGCTATTTTGGTTTTAACTTTTGTCACAATATAGAAATTTGAGCTACCTTAGTGTGGGCATTGGATTCGGGTCATTTTGAGTTCTATATCAAAAGTTACAAACGATATAGTGCAGATATCTTAAGTGATCAGCCAGTTAAAATGATCATTCTAAACTAATTATTGGTGCTCCTTGAGTGAAGGCTTATAATGAAGTATAATGCAAGGAATCACATAGTTTGGGTTACATTTGATTACTTGGAGGATTTTTGTAGCTCTTTCAGTCTCAAATATTGTCACAATATAGAAAATTGAGCGAGTTTAACGTGGGCGTTGGACTCATGTCATTTTGAGCAATAAATCAAAAGATAAAAACGATTTCGTTAGGACATGTCAAGTTGATCAGCTAGTTAATATGATCATTCTAAAATGATCATTGGTGCTCTTTGAGTAAAAGCTTATAAATGAAGCATAATGCATGGTATCACGCAGTTTCGGATAGATTTGATGATTTCTCGTAGTTATTTCGGTCTCAAATTTTGTCAAAATATAAAAAATTGAGCTAGTTTAATGTGGGCGTTGGATTTGTGTCTTTCAATATCAATTGTAAATCAAGCATAATGTATTGCATCAGGTTGTTCGCGATACATTGGATTACTTGGAGGCTCTGTAGTAGCTCTTTTAGTTTCAAATATTTTTACAATATGGAAAACTGAGCTAGCTTAACATGGGCGTTGGACTCATGTCATTTTGAGCTCTAAATCAAAAGTAAAAGACGATTTAGTGCGGACATGTCAAGTTGATCAGTAGTTAAAATGATCATTCTAAACTGAAAATTTGTGCTTCTTTAGTATAGGCTTATAAACGAAGCATAATGCATGACATCACGCAGTTTGGGATAGATTGGATTATTTCGAGGCTTTGTTGTTGCTAATTTTGGTCTTAAATTTTGTAACAACATAGAAAATTGAGCTATATTAACGTGGGCGTTGGATTGATGTTATTTTGAGCTCTAAATCAAAAGTTACAAACGATACAGTGCGGATATGTCAAGTGATCTGCCTATTCAAATGGTCATTCTAAACAAATTTTTGGAGCTACATGAGTAAAGGCTTATAAATGAAGCATAATGCATGTCATCACACAATTTTGGATACATTTGATCACTTGAAGGCTTTTTCGTAGCTCTTTTACTCCCAAATGTTGTTGCAATATGAAATATTGACCTAGTTTAACGTGGGCGTTAGACTATGGTCATTTTGAGCTCTAAATAAAAAACGATAAAAACGATTTAGTGAGTACATGTCAAGTTGATCAGCTAGTTAACATGATCATTCTAAACTGATCATTGGTGCTGTTTAAGTAAAGGTTAATAAATGAAGCATAATGCATGACATCACGTAGTTTAGGATAGATTTGATTGCTTGGAGACTTTCTCGTAGCCATATCGGTCTTAAATTTTTTTCAAAATATAAAAAATTGAGCTAGATTAACCTGGGCGTTGGATTCGTGTCTTTCAATCTCAATTGTAAATCAAGCATAATGTATGGTATCACAAAGTTAGGGATACATTGGATTACGTGGAGGCTCTATAGTAGCCCTTTCAATCTCAAATATTTTTAGAGTATGGAAAATAAAGCTAGCTTAACGTGGGCATTGGACTCATGTCATTTTAAGCACTAAATCAAAAGTTAAAGACGATTTAGTGCGAACATGTCAAGTTGATCATCTAGTCAAAATGATCATTCTAAACTAATCATTGATGCTCATTTAGTATTGGCTTATAAATAAAGCATAATGCATGACATCATGCAGTTTGTGATAGATTGGATTACTTCGAGGCGTTATCGTAGCTATTTTGGCCTTAACTTTTGTCACAATATAGAAAATTGAGTTACCTTAACGTGGGAATTGGATTCGTGTAATTTTGAGCTCTAAATCAAAAGTTAGAGACGATACAGTGTGGACATCTCAAGTGATCGACCAGTTAAAATGATCATTCTAAACTAATTTTTGGTGCTACTTAGGTAAAGGCTTATAAATGAATTATAATGCAAGGAATCACACAGTTTGGGATCCATTGGATTACATGGAGGCTTTTTCATACCTCCTCTTTCAGTCTCAAATGTAGTCAGAATATGGAAAATTGAGCTAGCTTAACGTGGGCGTTGGACTCATGTCATTTTGAGCTCTAAATCAAAAGTTAACAATGATTTAGTTCGGACATCTCAAGTTGAACACGATTTAGCTATTTCGGTTTTAAAATTTGTGAAAATATAGAAAATTGAGATAGTTTAATGTGGATATTGGATTCATGTCATTATGACTCTAAATCAGAAGTTACAGAAGATTTATTGCGAACATTTCAAGTGATCGGCCAGTTAAAATGATAATTATAAATTGATCATTGGTGCTCTGTGAGTAAACGCTTATAAATCAATCATATTGTATGGCATCACACAGTTTGTGATACATTGGATTACTTGGAGGCTTTGTAGTATCTCTTTCAGTCTCAAATGTTGTCCAGCATAGAAAATTGAGGTAGCTTAACGTCGGCGTTGGACTCATGTCATTTTGAGCTCTAAATCAAATGTTAAAGACAATTTAGTGCTATCATGTCAAGTACATCAGCTAGTTTAAATGATCATTCTAAACTTATTTTTGGTGCTCCATGTGTATAAAATGAAGTATAATGCATGGCATCAAACAGTTTGGTATACATTGGATTACTTGGAGGGTTTGTCAACGCTATTTTGGTCTTAAATTTTGTCACAATATAGAAAATTGAGCTAACTTAACGTCGGCGGTTGATTCGTGTCATTCTGAACATGTACACACAAAATCGCCCTTAACTTTTGATTTAGAGTTCACAATCACATGAGTCCAACGCCTACGTTAAACTAGCTCAATTTTGACCTGGACATGTACACACAAAATCGCCCTTAACTTTTGATTTAGAGTTCACAATCACATGAGTCAAAAGTTAAGGGCGATTTTGTGTGTACTTTTGATTTAGTGCGGGCATGTCAAGTTGATCAGCTAGTTAAAATGATCATTCTAAAATGATAATTGGTGCTCCTACAATAAAGGCTTATAAATGAAGCAGAATGCATGGCATCACACAGTTTGGGATACATTAGATTACATGGACGCTTTTTTGTAGCTCTTGTCTCTAATGATGTCACGATATGGAAAATTGAGCTAGCTTAATGTGGCTGTTGGACTCATGTTATTTTGAGCTCTAAATCAAAAGTTAAAGACGATTTAGTGCGAACATATCAAGTTGATCAGCTAGTTAAAATGATAAATCTAAACTAATCAATTGTGCTCGTTGAGTAAAGACATATAAATGAAGTTTCGGATATATTCGATTACTTGGAGGCTTTTGTAGCTATTTCGGTCTTAAAATTATTCACAATATGGAAAATTGAGCTCGCTTAACGTGGGCTTGGATTCATGTCATTTTGAACTCTAAATAAAAAGTTACGGATAATATAGTGCAGATATATGAAGTTGGTCAGATAGTTAAAACGACCATTCTAAACTGAACACTGGTGGTCCTTAAGTAAAAGCTTATAAATGAAGCATAATGCATGACATCATGTAGTTTGGGATACATTGGATTACTTTGAGGCTTTGAAGTGGCGCTTTTCAGTCTCAAATGTTGTCACAATATGGAAAATTGAGCTTGTTTAACGTGGGCGTTTTACCCATATCATTTGATTTCTAAATAAAAGTTAAAGACGATTTAGTGCATATTTGTGAAATTGATCAGCTAGTTAAAATGATCATTCTGAACTGATCATTGGTGCTCCTTGTGTATAAATGAAACATAATCCAGGACATTACACAGTTTGGGATAGATTGGATTACTTGGAGGCTCTGTAGTAGCTCTTTCAGTCTCAAATGTTTTCACAATATGGAAAATTGAGCTAGTTTAACGTGTGCGTGTGACACATATCATTTTGAGCTCTTAATCAAAAGTTAAAGACGATTTAGTGCGGACATGTCAAGTTGCTCAGCTAGTTAAAATTATCTTTCTAAACTGATCATTGGTGCTCCTTTAGTATAGACTTATAAATGAAGCATAATGCATGACATCACGTAGTTTGGGATAGATTGGATTACTTGGAGGCTTTGTAGTAGCTCTTTCATTCTCAAATGTGTTCAAAATATAGAAAATTGAGCTAGCTTAACAGGGGCATGTGAAACATGTCATTTTGAGCTCTAAATCAAAAGTTAAAGAGGATTTAGTGCGGACATGTCAAGCTGATCATCTAGTTAAAATGATCATTCTAAACTGATCATTGGTGCTCCTTTAGTATAGTCTTATAAATGAAGCATAATACATTACATCACGCAGTTTGGGATTGATTGGATTAGTTCAAGGTTTTGTCGTAGCTATTTTGGTTTTAACTTTTGTCACAATATAGAAATTTGAGCTACCTTAGTGTGGGCATTGGATTCGGGTCATTTTGAGTTCTATATCAAAAGTTACAAACGATATAGTGCAGATATCTTAAGTGATCAGCCAGTTAAAATGATCATTCTAAACTAATTATTGGTGCTCCTTGAGTGAAGGCTTATAATGAAGTATAATGCAAGGAATCACATAGTTTGGGTTACATTTGATTACTTGGAGGATTTTTGTAGCTCTTTCAGTCTCAAATATTGTCACAATATAGAAAATTGAGCGAGTTTAACGTGGGCGTTGGACTCATGTCATTTTGAGCAATAAATCAAAAGATAAAAACGATTTCGTTAGGACATGTCAAGTTGATCAGCTAGTTAATATGATCATTCTAAAATGATCATTGGTGCTCTTTGAGTAAAAGCTTATAAATGAAGCATAATGCATGGTATCACGCAGTTTCGGATAGATTTGATGATTTCTCGTAGTTATTTCGGTCTCAAATTTTGTCAAAATATAAAAAATTGAGCTAGTTTAATGTGGGCGTTGGATTTGTGTCTTTCAATATCAATTGTAAATCAAGCATAATGTATTGCATCAGGTTGTTCGCGATACATTGGATTACTTGGAGGCTCTGTAGTAGGTCTTTTAGTTTCAAATATTTTTACAATATGGAAAACTGAGCTAGCTTAACATGGGCGTTGGACTCATGTCATTTTGAGCTCTAAATCAAAAGTAAAAGACGATTTAGTGCGGACATGTCAAGTTGATCAGTAGTTAAAATGATCATTCTAAACTGAAAATTTGTGCTTCTTTAGTATAGGCTTATAAACGAAGCATAATGCATGACATCACGCAGTTTGGGATAGATTGGATTATTTCGAGGCTTTGTTGTTGCTAATTTTGGTCTTAAATTTTGTAACAACATAGAAAATTGAGCTATATTAACGTGGGCGTTGGATTGATGTTATTTTGAGCTCTAAATCAAAAGTTACAAACGATACAGTGCGGATATGTCAAGTGATCTGCCTATTCAAATGGTCATTCTAAACAAATTTTTGGAGCTACATGAGTAAAGGCTTATAAATGAAGCATAATGCATGTCATCACACAATTTTGGATACATTTGATCACTTGAAGGCTTTTTCGTAGCTCTTTTACTCCCAAATGTTGTTGCAATATGAAATATTGACCTAGTTTAACGTGGGCGTTAGACTATGGTCATTTTGAGCTCTAAATAAAAAACGATAAAAACGATTTAGTGAGTACATGTCAAGTTGATCAGCTAGTTAACATGATCATTCTAAACTGATCATTGGTGCTGTTTAAGTAAAGGTTAATAAATGAAGCATAATGCATGACATCACGTAGTTTAGGATAGATTTGATTGCTTGGAGACTTTCTCGTAGCCATATCGGTCTTAAATTTTTTTCAAAATATAAAAAATTGAGCTAGATTAACCTGGGCGTTGGATTCGTGTCTTTCAATCTCAATTGTAAATCAAGCATAATGTATGGTATCACAAAGTTAGGGATACATTGGATTACGTGGAGGCTCTATAGTAGCCCTTTCAATCTCAAATATTTTTAGAGTATGGAAAATAAAGCTAGCTTAACGTGGGCATTGGACTCATGTCATTTTAAGCACTAAATCAAAAGTTAAAGACGATTTAGTGCGAACATGTCAAGTTGATCATCTAGTCAAAATGATCATTCTAAACTAATCATTGATGCTCATTTAGTATTGGCTTATAAATAAAGCATAATGCATGACATCATGCAGTTTGTGATAGATTGGATTACTTCGAGGCGTTATCGTAGCTATTTTGGCCTTAACTTTTGTCACAATATAGAAAATTGAGTTACCTTAACGTGGGAATTGGATTCGTGTAATTTTGAGCTCTAAATCAAAAGTTAGAGACGATACAGTGTGGACATCTCAAGCGATCGACCAGTTAAAATGATCATTCTAAACTAATTTTTGGTGCTACTTAGGTAAAGGCTTATAAATGAATTATAATGCAAGGAATCACACAGTTTGGGATCCATTGGATTACATGGAGGCTTTTTCATACCTCCTCTTTCAGTCTCAAATGTAGTCAGAATATGGAAAATTGAGCTAGCTTAACGTGGGCGTTGGACTCATGTCATTTTGAGCTCTAAATCAAAAGTTAACAATGATTTAGTTCGGACATCTCAAGTTGAACACGATTTAGCTATTTCGGTTTTAAAATTTGTGAAAATATAGAAAATTGAGATAGTTTAATGTGGGTATTGGATTCATGTCATTATGACTCTAAATCAAAAGTTACAGAAGATTTATTGCGAACATTTCAAGTGATCGGCCAGTTAAAATGATAATTATAAATTGATCATTGGTGCTCTTTGAGTAAACGCTTATAAATCAATCATATTGTATGGCATCACGCAGTTTGTGATACATTGGATTACTTGGAGGCTTTGTAGTATCTCTTTCAGTCTCAAATGTTGTCCAGCATAGAAAATTGAGGTAGCTTAACGTCGGCGTTGGACTCATGTCATTTTGAGCTCTAAATCAAAAGTTAAAGACAATTTAGTGCTATCATGTCAAGTACATCAGCTAGTTTAAATGATCATTCTAAACTTATTTTTGGTGCTCCATGTGTATAAAATGAAGTATAATGCATGGCATCAAACAGTTTGGTATACATTGGATTACTTGGAGGGTTTGTCAACGCTATTTTGGTCTTAAATTTTGTCACAATATAGAAAATTGAGCTAACTTAACGTCGGCGGTTGATTCGTGTCATTCTGAACATGTACACACAAAATCGCCCTTAACTTTTGATTTAGAGTTCACAATCACATGAGTCCAACGCCTACGTTAAACTAGCTCAATTTTGACCTGGACATGTACACACAAAATCGCCCTTAACTTTTGATTTAGAGTTCACAATCACATGAGTCAAAAGTTAAGGGCGATTTTGTGTGTACTTTTGATTTAGTGCGGGCATGTCAAGTTGATCAGCTAGTTAAAATGATCATTCTAAAATGATAATTGGTGCTCCTACAATAAAGGCTTATAAATGAAGCAGAATGCATGGCATCACACAGTTTGGGATACATTAGATTACATGGACGCTTTTTTGTAGCTCTTGTCTCTTATGATGTCACGATATGGAAAATTGAGCTAGCTTAATGTGGCTGTTGGACTCATGTTATTTTGAGCTCTAAATCAAAAGTTAAAGACGATTTAGTGCGAACATATCAAGTTGATCAGCTAGTTAAAATGATAAATCTAAACTAATCAATTGTGCTCGTTGAGTAAAGACATATAAATGAAGTTTGGGATATATTCGATTACTTGGAGGCTTTTGTAGCTATTTCGGTCTTAAAATTATTCACAATATGGAAAATTGAGCTCGCTTAACGTGGGCTTGGATTCATGTCATTTTGAACTCTAAATAAAAAGTTACGGATAATATAGTGCAGATATATGAAGTTGGTCAGATAGTTAAAACGACCATTCTAAACTGAACACTGGTGGTCCTTAAGTAAAAGCTTATAAATGAAGCATAATGCATGACATCATGTAGTTTGGGATACATTGGATTACTTTGAGGCTTTGAAGTGGCGCTTTTCAGTCTCAAATGTTCTCACAATATGGAAAATTGAGCTTGTTTAACGTGGGCGTTTTACCCATATCATTTGATTTCTAAATAAAAGTTAAAGACGATTTAGTGCATATTTGTGAAATTGATCAGCTAGTTAAAATGATCATTCTGAACTGATCATTGGTGCTCCTTGTGTATAAATGAAACATAATCCAGGACATTACACAGTTTGGGATAGATTGGATTACTTGTAGGCTTTGTTGTAGCTATTTCGGTCTTAAATTTTGTCACAATATAGAAAATTGAGCTAGCGTAATGTGGTGTTGGATTCGTGTCATTTTGTATTCTAAATAAAAAGTTACGGATGATTTAGTGCGTACATGCCAAGTGATCGGCCAGTTGAAATGTTTTTTCCTAAACTGATCATTGGTGCTCCTTGTGTCAAGGCTATAAATGAGGAATACTGCAAGGCATCACATAGTTTGGGATAGATTGGATTGCTTGGAGGCTTTATCGTAGCTATTTCGGTTTCAAATTTTATCACAGTATAGAAAATTGACTAACTTAACGTGGGTGCTTGATTCTTGTCAAATCAAAAGTTACGGACGATTTAGTGCGGACATGTCAAGTGATCAGAAATTTAAAATGATAATTCTAAACTGATTATGTGTAAAGCTTCTAAATGAAGCATAATGCATGGCATCAACCAGTTTGGGATACATTGGATTACATGGAGGCTTTTTCGTAACTCTTTCAATTTCAAATGTTGTCCTGATATCAAAAGTTGAGCTAGCTTAACGTGGGTGTTGGACTCATGTCATTTTGACCTCTGAATCAAAAGTTTAAGATGATTTAGTGCGGACATATCAAGTTGATCAGCTAGTTAAAACGATCATTCTAAACTTATCATTGGTGCTCATTGAGTAAAGGCTTATAAATGAAGCATAATGCATGGCATCACGCTGTTTGGGATACATTGGATTACTTGGAGACTTTGTAGTAACCCTTTCAAATTCAAATATTGTCACGATATTGAAAATCGAGCTGTCTTAACGTGGATGTTGGACTCATGTCATTTTGAGCTCTAAATCAAAATTTAAGCACGATTTGGTGCAGACATGTCTAGAATTGATCAACTAGTTAAAATGATCATTCTACGTAGATCATTGGTGCTCCTTGATTAAAGGCTTATAAAGGAAGCATAATGCATGAGATCACGCAGCTTGGGACAGATTGGATATCTTGGTTACTTTTTCATAGCTATTTCAAACTCAAATATTGTCATAATATGAAAAATTGAGCTAGTTTAACGTAGGCGTTTGACTCATGTGATTGTGAACTCTAAATCAAAAGTTAATTGGCTAGTTAAAATGATGATTCTAAACAGATTATTGGTGCTCCTTGAGTAAAGGCTTATAAATGAAGCATATTGCACGGTATCAAGCAGCTTGTGATACATTGGATTGATTGGAGGCTTTGTCGTAGCTCTTTTAGTCTCAAATATTATAACAATACAGAAAATTGCGTTACCTTAACGTGGGAGGGAGGGATTTGATTCGTGTCATTTTGAACTATAAATTTAAGTTACGGATGATTTAGTGCGGACATGTCAAGTGATCAGCCTGTTAAAATGATCATTATAAACTAATCATTGGTGCTCCTTGAGTAAAGGTTTATAAATGAAGCATAATGCATGACATCACGTAGTTTGGGATAGATTGGATTACTTGGAGGCTTTGTAGTAGCTCTTTCATTCTCAAATGTGTTCAAAATATAGAAAATTGAGCTAGCTTAACAGGGGCATGTGAAACATGTCATTTTGAGCTCTAAATCAAAAGTTAAAGAGGATTTAGTGCGGACATGTCAAGCTGATCATCTAGTTAAAATGATCATTCTAAACTGATCATTGGTGCTCCTTTAGTATAGTCTTATAAATGAAGCATAATACATTACATCACGCAGTTTGGGATTGATTGGATTAGTTCAAGGTTTTGTCGTAGCTATTTTGGTTTTAACTTTTGTCACAATATAGAAATTTGAGCTACCTTAGTGTGGGCATTGGATTCGGGTCATTTTGAGTTCTATATCAAAAGTTACAAACGATATAGTGCAGATATCTTAAGTGATCAGCCAGTTAAAATGATCATTCTAAACTAATTATTGGTGCTCCTTGAGTGAAGGCTTATAATGAAGTATAATGCAAGGAATCACATAGTTTGGGTTACATTTGATTACTTGGAGGATTTTTGTAGCTCTTTCAGTCTCAAATATTGTCACAATATAGAAAATTGAGCGAGTTTAACGTGGGCGTTGGACTCATGTCATTTTGAGCAATAAATCAAAAGATAAAAACGATTTCGTTAGGACATGTCAAGTTGATCAGCTAGTTAATATGATCATTCTAAAATGATCATTGGTGCTCTTTGAGTAAAAGCTTATAAATGAAGCATAATGCATGGTATCACGCAGTTTCGGATAGATTTGATGATTTCTCGTAGTTATTTCGGTCTCAAATTTTGTCAAAATATAAAAAATTGAGCTAGTTTAATGTGGGCGTTGGATTTGTGTCTTTCAATATCAATTGTAAATCAAGCATAATGTATGGCATCAGGTTGTTCGCGATACATTGGATTACTTGGAGGCTCTGTAGTAGCTCTTTTAGTTTCAAATATTTTTACAATATGGAAAACTGAGCTAGCTTAACATGGGCGTTGGACTCATGTCATTTTGAGCTCTAAATCAAAAGTAAAAGACGATTTAGTGCGGACATGTCAAGTTGATCAGTAGTTAAAATGATCATTCTAAACTGAAAATTTGTGCTTCTTTAGTATAGGCTTATAAACGAAGCATAATGCATGACATCACGCAGTTTGGGATAGATTAGATTATTTCGAGGCTTTGTTGTTGCTAATTTTGGTCTTAAATTTTGTAACAACATAGAAAATTGAGCTATATTAACGTGGGCGTTGGATTGATGTTATTTTGAGCTCTAAATCAAAAGTTACAAACGATACAGTGCGGATATGTCAAGTGATCTGCCTATTCAAAAGGTCATTCTAAACAAAGTTTTGGAGCTACATGAGTAAAGGCTTATAAATGAAGTATAATGCATGTCATCACACAATTTTGGATACATTTGATCACTTGAAGGCTTTTTCGTAGCTCTTTTACTCACAAATGTTGTTGCAATATGAAATATTGACCTAGTTTAACGTGGGCGTTAGACTATGGTCATTTTGAGCTCTAAATAAAAACGATAAAAACGATTTAGTGAGTACATGTCAAGTTGATCAGCTAGTTAACATGATCATTCTAAACTGATCATTGGTGCTGTTTAAGTAAAGGTTAATAAATGAAGCATAATGTATGACATCACGTAGTTTAGGATAGATTTGATTGCTTGGAGACTTTCTCGTAGCCATATCGGTCTTAAATTTTTTTCAAAATATAAAAAATTGAGCTAGATTAACCTGGGCGTTGGATTCGTGTCTTTCAATCTCAATTGTAAATCAAGCATAATGTATGGTATCACAAAGTTTGGGATACATTGGATTACGTGGAGGCTCTATAGTAGCCCTTTCAATCTCAAATATTTTTAGAGTATGGAAAATAAAGCTAGCTTAACGTGGGCATTGGACTTATGTCATTTTAAGCACTAAATCAAAAGTTAAAGACGATTTAGTGCGAACATGTCAAGTTGATCATCTAGTCAAAATGATCATTCTAAACTAATCATTGATGCTCATTTAGTATTGGCTTATAAATAAAGCATAATGCATGACATCATGCAGTTTGTGATAGATTGGATTACTTCGAGGCGTTATCGTAGCTATTTTGGCCTTAACTTTTGTCACAATATAGAAAATTGAGTTACCTTAACGTGGGAATTGGATTCGTGTAATTTTGAGCTCTAAATCAAAAGTTAGAGACGATACAGTGTGGACATCTCAAGTGATCGACCAGTTAAAATGATCATTCTAAACTAATTTTTGGTGCTACTTAGGTAAAGGCTTATAAATGAATTATAATGCAAGGAATCACACAGTTTGGGATCCATTGGATTACATGGAGGCTTTTTCATACCTCCTCTTTCAGTCTCAAATGTAGTCAGAATATGGAAAATTGAGCTAGCGTAACGTGGGCGTTGGACTCATGTCATTTTGAGCTCTAAATCAAAAGTTAACAATGATTTAGTTCGGACATCTCAAGTTGAACACGATTTAGCTATTTCGGTTTTAAAATTTGTGAAAATATAGAAAATTGAGATAGTTTAATGTGGGTATTGGATTCATGTCATTATGACTCTAAATCAGAAGTTACAGAAGATTTATTGCGAACATTTCAAGTGATCGGCCAGTTAAAATGATAATTATAAATTGATCATTGGTGCTCTTTGAGTAAACGCTTATAAATCAATCATATTGTATGGCATCACACAGTTTGTGATACATTGGATTACTTGGAGGCTTTGTAGTATCTCTTTCAGTCTCAAATGTTGTCCAGCATAGAAAATTGAGGTAGCTTAACGTCGGCGTTGGACTCATGTCATTTTGAGCTCTAAATCAAATGTTAAAGACAATTTAGTGCTATCATGTCAAGTACATCAGCTAGTTTAAATGATCATTCTAAACTTATTTTTGGTGCTCCATGTGTATAAAATGAAGTATAATGCATGGCATCAAACAGTTTGGTATACATTGGATTACTTGGAGGGTTTGTCAACGCTATTTTGGTCTTAAATTTTGTCACAATATAGAAAATTGAGCTAACTTAACGTCGGCGAATGATTCGTGTCATTCTGAACATGTACACACAAAATCGCCCTTAACTTTTGATTTAGAGTTCACAATCACATGAGTCCAACGCCTACGTTAAACTAGCTCAATCTTGACCTGGACATGTACACACAAAATCGCCCTTAACTTTTGATTTAGAGTTCACAATCACATGAGTCAAAAGTTAAGGGCGATTTTGTGTGTACTTTTGATTTAGTGCGGGCATGTCAAGTTGATCAGCTAGTTAAAATGATCATTCTAAAATGATAATTGGTGCTCCTACAATAAAGGCTTATAAATGAAGCAGAATGCATGGCATCACACAGTTTGGGATACATTAGATTACATGGACGCTTTTTTGTAGCTCTTGTCTCTAATGATGTCACGATATGGAAAATTGAGCTAGCTTAATGTGGCTGTTGGACTCATGTTATTTTGAGCTCTAAATCAAAAGTTAAAGACGATTTAGTGCGAACATATCAAGTTGATCAGCTAGTTAAAATGATAAATCTAAACTAATCAATTGTGCTCGTTGAGTAAAGACATATAAATGAAGTTTCGGATATATTCGATTACTTGGAGGCTTTTGTAGCTATTTCGGTCTTAAAATTATTCACAATATGGAAAATTGAGCTCGCTTAACGTGGGCTTGGATTCATGTCATTTTGAACTCTAAATAAAAAGTTACGGATAATATAGTGCAGATATATGAAGTTGGTCAGATAGTTAAAACGACCATTCTAAACTGAACACTGGTGGTCCTTAAGTAAAAGCTTATAAATGAAGCATAATGCATGACATCATGTAGTTTGGGATACATTGGATTACTTTGAGGCTTTGAAGTGGCGCTTTTCAGTCTCAAATGTTGTCACAATATGGAAAATTGAGCTTGTTTAACGTGGGCGTTTTACCCATATCATTTGATTTCTAAATAAAAGTTAAAGACGATTTAGTGCATATTTGTGAAATTGATCAGCTAGTTAAAATGATCATTCTGAACTGATCATTGGTGCTCCTTGTGTATAAATGAAACATAATCCAGGACATTACACAGTTTGGGATAGATTGGATTACTTGTAGGCTTTGTTGTAGCTATTTCGGTCTTAAATTTTGTCACAATATAGAAAATTGAGCTAGCGTAATGTGGTGTTGGATTCGTGTCATTTTGTATTCTAACTAAAAATTTACGGATGATTTAGTGCGTACATGCCAAGTGATCGGCCAGTTGAAATGTTTTTTCCTAAACTGATCATTGGTGCTCCTTGTGTCAAGGCTATAAATGAGGAATACTGCAAGGCATCACATAGTTTGGGATAGATTGGATTGCTTGGAGGCTTTATCGTAGCTATTTCGGTTTTAAATTTTATCACAGTATAGAAAATTGACTAACTTAACGTGGGTGCTTGATTCTTGTCAAATCAAAAGTTACGGACGATTTAGTGCGGACATGTCAAGTGATCGGAAATTTAAAATGATAATTCTAAACTGATTATGTGTAAAGCTTCTAAATGAAGCATAATGCATGGCATCAACCAGTTTGGGATACATTGGATTACATGGAGGCTTTTTCGTAACTCTTTCAATTTCAAATGTTGTCCTGATATCAAAAGTTGAGCTAGCTTAACGTGGGTGTTGGACTCATGTCATTTTGACCTCTGAATCAATAGTTTAAGATGATTTAGTGCGGACATATCAAGTTGATCAGCTAGTTAAAACGATCATTCTAAACTTATCATTGGTGCTCATTGAGTAAAGGCTTATAAATGAAGCATAATGCATGGCATCACGCTGTTTGGGATACATTGGATTACTTGGAGACTTTGTAGTAACCCTTTCAAATTCAAATATTGTCACGATATTGAAAATCGAGCTGTCTTAACGTGGATGTTGGACTCATGTCATTTTGAGCTCTAAATCAAAATTTAAGCACGATTTGGTGCAGACATGTCTAGAATTGATCAACTAGTTAAAATGATCATTCTACGTAGATCATTGGTGCTCCTTGATTAAAGGCTTATAAAGGAAGCATAATGCATGAAATCACGCAGCTTGGGACAGATTGGATATCTTGGTTACTTTTTCATAGCTATTTCAAACTCAAATATTGTCATAATATGAAAAATTGAGCTAGTTTAACGTAGGCGTTGGACTCATGTGATTGTGAACTCTAAATCAAAAGTTAATTGGCTAGTTAAAATGATGATTCTAAACAGATTATTGGTGCTCCTTGAGTAAAGGCTTATAAATGAAGCATATTGCACGGTATCAAGCAGCTTGTGATACATTGGATTGATTGGAGGCTTTGTCGTAGCTCTTTTAGTCTCAAATATTATCACAATACAGAAAATTGTGTTACCTTAACGTGGGAGGGAGGGATTTGATTCGTGTCATTTTGAACTATAAATTTAAGTTACGGATGATTTAGTGCGGACATGTCAAGTGATCAGCCTGTTAAAATGATCATTATAAACTAATCATTGGTGCTCCTTGAGTAAAGGTTTATAAATGAAGCATAATGCATGACATCACGTAGTTTGGGATAGATTGGATTACTTGGAGGCTTTGTCAAAGCTATTTGGTCTTTAATTTTATCACAATGTAGAAAATTGAGCTAGCTTAAAGTGGGTGTTGGATTCATGTCATTCTGAACTCTAAATCAAAAGTTACTGACGATTAAGTGCAGACATGTCAAGTGATCGACCATTTAAAATGATCATTCTAAACTTATTATTGGTGTTCCTTGAGTCAAGGCTTTTAAATGAAGCATAATGCATGACATCACACAGTTTGGGATACATTGGATTTCATGGAGGCGTTTTCATACCTCCTCTTTCAGTCTCAAATGTAGTCAGAATATGGAAAATTGAGCTAGCTTAACGTGGATGTTAGACTAATTTCATTTTGAGCTCTAAATCAAAAGTTAACAATAATTTAGTTCGGACATGTCAAGTTGATCAGCTAGTTAACATGATCATTCTAAAATGATCATTGCACCTCAATGAGTAAAGTCTTATAAATGAAGCATAATGTATGGCATCACGCAGTTTCAAATAGATTTGATTACTTGGAGGATTTCTAGTAGTTATTTCGGTTTTAAATTTTTTCCAAATATAAGAAATTAAGCTAGTTTAGCGTGGGCATTGGATTCGTGTCTTTCAATCTTAATTGTAAATCAAGCATTAATGTATGGCATCATGCAGTTTGGGATACATTGGATTACTTGGAGGCTCTGTAGTAGCTCTTTCAATCTCAAATGTTTTTACAACATGGAAAATTGAGCTAGCTTAACGTGGGCCTTGGACTTATGTCATTTTGAGCTCTAAAATAAAAGTTAAAAATGATTTAGTGCGGACACGTCAAGTTGATCAGTAGTTAAAATGATCATTCTAAACTGATCATTGGTGCTCCTTTAGTATAGGCTTATAAATGAAGCATAATGCATGACATCACGCTGTTGGGGATAGATTGAATTACTTCGAAGCTTTGTCATAGCTATTTTGGTCTTAAATTTGGTCAAAAATATAGAAATTTGAGCTACCTTACTGTGGACGTTGGATTCGTGTCCTTTTGAGCCCTAAATCAAAAGTCACTAACGATTTAGTGTAGATATGTCAAGTTATCGGCCAGTTAAAATGATCGTTATAAATTGAGCATTCGTCCTCCTTGAGTAAATGCTTATAAATGAAGCATAATGTGTGCCATCATGCAGTATGGATACACTGGATTACTTGGACGCTTTGTAGTAGCTCTTTGAGTGCTAAATGTGGTCACGATTTGGAAAATTGAGCTAGTTTAATATTGGTGTTAGACTCATGTCATTTTGAGTTTTAAATCAAAAGTTAAAAATGATTTAGTGCGGACATGTCAAGTTGCAGCTAGTTAAAATGCTCATTCTGAACGGATCATTGGTGATACTTTAGTATAGGCTTATAAATGAAGCATAATGCATGACATCATGAAGTTAGTGATAGATTGGATTACTTTGAGGCTTTGTCGTAGCTATTTTGCACTTAAATTTTGTCACAGTATAGAAAATTGAGGTAGCTTAACGTGTGTGTGGGATTCGTGTCCTTTTGAGCTCTAAATCAAAAGTTACAGATGATTTAGTGTGGACACGTCAAGTGATCGGCCAGTTGAAATGATCATTCTAAACTGATCATTGGTGCTTCATGAATAAAGGCTTATAAATGAAGCATAATGCATGGCATGACACAGTTTGGGATACATTGGATTACTTGGAGCCTTTTTCGTAAATATTTCAGTCTCAATTGTTGTCACAATATAGAAAATTGAGCTAGCTTAACGTGGATGTTGGATTTTTGTTATTCTCAACTCTAAATGAAAAGTTACAGACGATTTAGTGTGGACATGTCAAGTTGATAAGCTAGTTAACATGTTCATTACAAACTGATCATTGGTGCTCTTTGAGTAAAGGCTTATAAATGAAGCATAATACATGGCATCACGTAGATTGGGATAGATTTGATTACTTGGACGCTTTATCGTAGCTATTTTGGTTTTAAATTTTGTCAAAATATTGAAAATTGAGATAGTTTAATGTGGGTATTGGATTCATGTCATTCTGACTCTAAATCAAAAGTTACAGAAGATTTGTTGCGAACATTTCAAGTGATCGGCCAGTTAAAATGATAATTATAAATTGATCATTGGTGCTCTTTGAGTAAACGCTTATAAATCAATCATATTGTATGGCATCACGAAGTTTGTGATACATTGGATTACTTGGAGGCTTTGTAGTATCTCTTTCAGTCTCAAATGTTGTCCAGCATAGAAAATTGAGGTAGCTTAACGTCGGCGTTGGACTCATGTCATTTTGAGCTCTAAATCAAAAGTTAAAGACAATTTAGTGCTGTCATGTCAAGTACATCAGCTAGTTTAAATGATCATTCTAAACTTATTTTTGGTGCTCCATGTGTATAAAATGAAGTATAATGCATGGCATCAAACAGTTTGGTATACATTGGATTACTTGGAGGGTTTGTCAACGCTATTTTGGTCTTAAATTTTGTCACAATATAGAAAATTGAGCTAACTTAACGTCGGCGGTTGATTCGTGTCATTCTGAACTTAAATAAAAAGTTATAGATGATTTAGTGCGGACATGTCAAGTGATCGCTCAGTTAAAACGATCATTCTAAAATTACCATTGTTTTTCCTTGAGTAAAAGCTTATAAATGAAACATAATACATGGCATCACGCAGTTTGGGATACGTTGGATTAATTGGAGGCTTTGTCGTATCTCTTTCAGTCTCAAATATTTTCACAATATAGAGAATTGAGCTAGCTTAACGTGGGGGTTGGATACGTGTCATTCTGAACTCTACATCAAAAGTTATGGATGATTTAGTGCGGCCATGTCAAGTGATCGGCCAGTTAAAATGATCATTATAAACTGATCATTGGTGAATTAAGCATAATGCATGAGATCACGTAGTTTGGGATATATTGGATTACTTGGAGGCTTTATCAAAGCTATTTCGGTCTTACATTTTGTCACAATATAGAAAATTGAGCTAGCTTAGAGTGGGAATTGGATTCGTGTCATTCTAAACTCTAAATTAAATGTTAGAGACGATTTAATGCAAACATGTCAAGAGATCGGCCATTTAAAATGATTACTCTAAACTGATTATTGGTGCTCCTTGAGTAAAGGCTTATAAATGAGGCATATAATGCATGTCATCATGCAGTTTGGGATACATTAGATTACATGGAGACTTTTTCGTAGCTCTTTCAGTCTCTAATGATGTCACGATATGGAAAATTGAGTTAGCTTAATGTGGGCGTTGAACTCATGTCATTTAGAGCTCTAAATCAAAAGTTAAAGACGATTTAGTGCGGACATATCAAGTTGTTCAGCTAGTTAAAATGATCAATCTAAACTGATCAATTGTGCTCCTTGAGTAAAGGCATATAAAAAAGCATAATGCATGGCATCATGTAGTTTGGGATACATTAGACTACTTTGAGGCTTTTTTGTAGCTCTTTTAGTCTCCAATGTTGTCACAATATAGAAAATTGAGCTACCTGAAAGTGGGTGTTGGATTCATGTCATTCTGTACTCTAATTCAAAATTTACGGACGATTTAATGCGCACATGTCAAGTGATCGGCCGGCCATTTAAAATGATCATTCTAAACTTATTATTGGTGATCCTTGAGCAAATGCTTATAAATGAAGCATAACGCATGGCATCACGCAGTTTGGGATACATTGGATTACATGGAGGCTATTTTGTAGCTCTTTCAGTCTCAAATGTTGTCGCAATATGGAAAATTGAGCTAGCTTAACCTTGGCGTTGGACTCATGTCATTTTGATCACTAAATCAGAAGTTAAATAAAATTGAGTACGTACATGTCAAGTTGATCAGCTAGTTAAAATTATGATTCTAATGTGATCATTGGTGCTACTTGAGTAAAGGCTTATAAATGAAGCATAATACATGGCATCACTCAGTTTGGGATAGATTTGATTATTTGGGGGCTTTGTTGTAGCTATTTTGTTATTAAATTTTGTCACAATGTAGAAACTTGAGATAGCTTAACGTGGGAATTGGATTCGTGTCATTGTGAACTGTAAATAAAAAGGTAAGGGCGATTTAGTGCGAGCATGTCAAGTTGATCGGCTAGTTATAATGATCATTCAAAAATGATCATTGGTGATCCTACAATAAAGGCTTATAAATGAAGCATAATGCATGGCATCACGCAGTGTGGGACACATTTACATGGACGCTTTTTTGTAGCTCTTGTCTCTAATGATGTCACGATAATTGAGCTAGCTTAATGTGGCCGTTGGACTCATGTCATTTTGAGCTCTAAATCAAAAGTTAAAGACGATTTAGTGCGAACATATCAAGTTGATCAGCTAGTTAAAATGATAAATCTAAACTGATCAATTGTGCTCGTTGAGTAAAGACTTATAAATGAAGCATAATGCATGGCTTCACGCTGTTCGGGGTATATTAGATTACTTGGAGGCTTTTTTGTAGCTATTTCGGTCTTAATATTATTCATAATATGGAAAATTTAGCTCACTTAACGTGGGCTTGTATTCATGTCATTTTGAACTCTAAATAAAAAGTTACGGATAATTTAGTGCAGACATGTGAAGTTGAACGGATAGTTAAAATGATCATTCTAAACTGATCACTGGTGCTCCTTGAGTAAAGGCTTATAAATGAAGCATAATGCATGATATCATGTAGTTTGGGATACATTGGATTACTTTGAGGCTTTGTAGTGGCGCTTTTCCATCTCAAAAGTTGTCACAATATGGAAAATTGAGCTTGCTTAATGTGGGAGTTTGACCATACAATTTTGATTTCTAAATCAAAGTAAAGACGATTTAGTGCATACTTGTCAAATTGATCAACTAGTTAAAATGATCATTCTGAACTGTTCATTGGTGCTCCTTGTGTATAAATGAAACATAATCCATGACATTATGTAGTTTGGGATAGATTGGATTACTTGTAGGCTTTGTTGTAACAATTTCGGTTTTAAATTTTGTCACAATATAGAAAATTGAGCTAGCGTAATGTGGGCGTAGGATTCGTGTGATTTTGTATTCTAAATAAAACGTTATGGACGATTTAGTCCGGACATGCCAAGTGATCGGCCAGTTGAAATGTTTTTTCTAAACTGATCATTGGTGATCCTTGTGTAAAGGATATAAATGAGGCATAACGCAAGGCATCACAAAGTTTGGGATAGATTGGATTACTTGGAGGCTTTATCGTAGCTATTTTGGTTTAAAATTTTATCACAGTATAGAAAATCGACCTAACTTAACGTGGGCTCTTGATTCTTGTCATTCTAAACTCCAAATCAAAAGTTACGGACGATTTAGTGCGGACATGTCAAGTCATCGGAAATTTAAAATGATCATTCTAAACTGATTATGTGTAAAGCTTATAAATGAAGCATATTGCATGGCATCACGCAGTTTGGGATACATGGGATTACCTGGAGGCTTTTTCGTAACTCTTTCGGTGTCAAATGTTGTCACAATATGGAAAGTTGAGCTAGCTTAACGTGGGAGTTTAACCCATACCATTTTGATTTCTAAATCAAAGTTAAAGACGATTTAGTGCATACTTGTCAAATTGATCAACTAGTTAAAATGATCATTCTCAACTGATCTTTGGTGCTCCTTGTGTATACATGAAACATAATCCATGACATTATGTAGTTTGGGATAGATTGGATTACTTGGACTCTTTGTCATAGCTATTTCTGTCGTAAATTTTGTCACAATGTAGAAAATTGAGCTAGCGTACCATGGGCGTTGGACTCGTGTCAGTCTGAACTCTATATCAAAAGTTATGGACTACTTAGTGCGGCATGTCAAGTGATGGGATAGTTAAAATGATCATTCTAAACTTTTTATAGGTGCTCCTTGAGTAAAGCTAATAAATGAAGCATAATGTATGGCATCACGTAGTTGCGATACATCGGATTACTTGGAGGTTTTTTCGTAGCTCTTTCCATCTCAAATCCTGTCACAATATGGAAAATCAAGCTAGCTTAACGTGGGTGTTGTACTCATGTCATTTTGAGCTCTAAATCAAAAGTTAAAGAAGATTGAGTGCAGACATGTCAAGTTGATCATCTAGTTAAAATGATAATTTTAAGCTGATCATTGGTGCTCCTTCAGTAAATGCTTATAAATGAAGCATAATGCATGGCATCATGAAGTTTGGGATGCATTGGATTAGTTAGAGGCTTTCTAGTAGCATTTTCCTGTCTCAAATGTAGTCACGGTATGGAAAATTGAGCTAGCTTAACCTCGGAGTTGAAATCATGTCATTTTGAGCTCTAAATCAAAACTTAAGAGGATTTATTGCGGACTTGTCAAGTTGATCAGCTAGTTAAACGATCATTCTAAACTGATCATTGGTGCTCATTGATTAAAGGATTATAAATGAAGCATAATGCATGACATCACGCAAGTTGGGATACATTGGATTATTTGGAGGCTTTGTAGTAGCTCTTCCAAACTACAATAATGTCATAAAATGGAAAATTGAGCTAGCTTAACTTGAGCGTTGGACTCATGTCGTTTTGAGGTGTAAATCAAAAGTTAAAGACGATTTAGTGCAGAAATGTCGAGTTGGTCAGCTAGTTAAAATGATCATTCTTTTTTTCCTTAGTTAAAATGATAATTTGAAACAGATCATTGGTGCTACTTGAAAAAGGCTTATATATAAAACATATTACATGACATCACGCAGTTCGGGATAGATTGGATATCTTTGAGGCTTTTTCATAGCTATTTCAAATTCAAATATTTTCACAATATTGAAAATTTAGCTAGTTTAACGTGAGCGTTGGACTCATGTCATTTTGAGCTCTAAATGAAAAGTTAAATATGATTTAGTGTAGGCATGTCAAGTTGATCAGCTAGTTAAAATGATCATTCTAAACATATCATTGGTGCTCGTTGAGTAAAGGCATATAAATGAAGCATAATGCATGACATCACGTAGTTTGGGATATATTGGATTACATGAAAGCTTTGTCGTATCTCTTTCTGTCTCAAATGTTGTATCAATAGGGAAAATGGACCTAGCATAACGTGGGCGTTGGACTCATGTCATTTTGAGCTCTAAATCAAAAGTTACAAACGTTTTAGTGAGGACATGTCAAATTGATCAGCTCACTACAAGAAAACATTAACATTCCTGACGGCATTTCCGACGGAAAAAAAAATTGTTGGAATTTTCCAACGAAATAGCGACGGTTTTTCGACGAAATACAGAGGGAGAGACTTTTGTCGGGGATCCGTCGGGAATTCCCGACGCCTAGACAATTGTCAGGAAATCGATGGTAAAATCTGATGGTGAACCGTCGGTTTTCCGATGAACCCGTGGTCGTTGGGATATCCACTTGAATCAGTCGTGAATTACCGACGAAACCAGGACCGTCGGTGTTTTTCCGACAACTTCCTGATGGATTGTGTTTTTACTATCCGTCGGTAGTATGTCAGAAATATACCGATGGGATGACATCGATAGTTGTCGGATAGCCATCGGAAAAATCTAACAGTTGTTTGAATCCATCGGTAATCCACCGGAAAAAGAAGAATAATCTATGAAAAATTTGTGATTATCCGGCGGTGGTCGGAAACCATCGGTTGGGGAAAAAAATCTATTCAAAATTTGTGATTATCTGGTTGTGGTCGGAAACCGTCAGAAATCCGTCAAATGAGAATATTCTTTAGAATAATCTGTTTAAAATTTTTGAATATCTGTTAAAAATTCGTAATAATCTGTTAAAAATTCGTAATAATCTGTTAAAAATTCGTAATAATCTGTTAAAAGTTCGTAATAATCTGTTAAAAATTCATAATAATCTGTTAAAAATACGTAATAATCTCATTAAAATTCGTGATACGCTATGATCATTCACAATTTCTTTAGAACAAAAAATCTTAAGAAAATGTGTTCTTAAGGTTTTTATGATTATTTTCGATCGTGGATGGATAAACCTCGTTATGATTCAACAACGGGGGAATCGACTGATGAATTTGCGCAAGGTGTTGAAGAGTTCATGACATTTGCATCAAACAATATCATGACATCGGAATACGATAAAATATATTGTTCGTGAATTAAATGTTGAAATCATAGAGAAATACGTAATCATTTGTATAGGACTGGATTTATGCCGGGTCACAAAATTTGGTATTCACATGGAGAAACTGATGCAACGATGCAATATAATGGTATTACTTAAAAAAGGTTAGATAATACTAATGTTAGGCTAGAGGAACAAGCATCAAAAGTTGATATAAACGGAGGTACTATTTAGATGGTGAATGATTCATTTCGTGAACAAAGAGTATCGTACATTGAAGATGTTAGCAGAATAGAGGAACTTAATTTGCAAGCTCGGAATTTTTTTGATATGTTAGATGCATCCAAGCAGCCTTTGTATAAAGGATGTAGAGATGGATTATCACCTTTATTTGCTGCAAGCAGGTTGATGACGATAAAGACGGATTTCAACTTGGCTGAAGATTGTGTAAATCCGATAGCTGATTTTGTTAGAGATATATTACTTGAAGATAATATTGCACCTGCTTCATATTACAAGGTTCAGAAATTTGTAGCTGGTCTTGGATTGCCATATCAGATGATCGATGTATGTATTGACAACGGCATGATCTATTGGAGAAATGATGAAAACCGCATGAAGTGCCGATTTTGTCACAAACCTTGATTTCAAGAGACAAGCGGCACAGTACCTATTCCACATAAACGGATGTGGTATTTGTCATTAACAAAGAGGTTAAAGAGGTTATATCAATCTGAACACACAGCAAAACCTATGAGATGGCATGCATAACATAATTCGAATGGAGAAATTGTTCATCCCTCGGATGCAGAAGCATGGAAACATTTTTAACACTTTTGCATATGAGCCTAGAAACTATACCTCGGGTTATATACAGATGGATTCAACCCTTTTGGGAAGCATGGGAGGCAATAATCGTTGTGGCCAGTTATCGTTACACCTTAGAATTTGCCTCCTTCTTTGTACATGAAACGAGAGTTTTTGTTTCTAACAATTCTCGTCCCCGGCCCAAAGCATCCTAAGCGATCGCTTGATATTTTCTTGCAGCCACTAATTCATGAGTTAAAAATATTGTGGGAAAATGGTGTCAAAGCATTCGATGTTTCCAACCAACAGAACTTCTTGATGCGAGCAGTACTTATGTGGACGATAAGTGATTTTCCAACATATGGTATGTTATCAGGATGGTCGACGCATGGAAGATTAGCATGCCCATATTGTCAAGATAATACAGATGTGTTCCAACTGAAACACGGATGAAAGACTAGTTGGTTCGATTGTCATCATCGATTTCTACCACAAGATCATCCATATCGACGGAGCACGACATTGTTTTGGAAAAACAAAAAAAACTTCGATGGTCCACCTCCTATTCTTGACGGAAATTACATGATGACACAACTTAGAGATTTTGGTGCTGAGAGAACGGCTTCATATGGAGGTCATAGACATTACCTTGTTGATTGTTGTGGCGAATACCATAATTGGCACAAGAAGAGCATTTTTTGGGATTGACCATATTGGAAGGACCATTTGTTGCGCCATAATCTAGATGTTATGCACATTGAGAAGAATATTTTCGACAACATAATGAAAACCGTTCTAAATGTGCAAGGAAAAACAAAAGATAATTTGAAATCTAGATTGGATTTGCCGGATATTTGTTCCAAGAAGTAATTACATGTAATTTCAAATGGAAAATCATTGTCTCCCGCATTCCGGTTGGATGCGCATGCAAAAGATGAATTCTTTGACTACATTAAGCATAGTGTCAAATTTCCAGATGAATACGCATCTAATCTTCGTAATTGTGTCGATACTATTGAAGGTAAATTTTCAGGGATGAAAAGTCATGATTGTCATGTTGTCATGCAAAGACTATTCCCATTTGTCTTTAGCGATCTACTGCCTAAAAACATCCATGGAGCAATTGCAGGTACGACGTTTACATTATATTATATATAAATAATCATAATTTCATATATTATATGATATTAAAATATTTTTTTATGTAGGGATTGGTGTTTTTTCCGAGATTTATGTATAGGATCATTTACTACAGACGATATCCAAAATTTGGAGGAAAAAATACCGGTTCTCATTTGTAACCTAGATAAAATATATCCACCAGCATTTTTTGATGTTATGGAGCATCTTCCTATTCATCTCCCTAGAGAAGCAGCATTTGGAAGACTTGTTCAGTACCGATGGATGTATCCTTTTGACAGATATATATTCCACCTAAAGAAAAAAATTAAAAATCTTGCTAGGGTTGAAGGTTCAATCGTCGCACAAAGTATTAATGAACAAACATCTAACTTTGCCAGCTACTATTTTCCATCACAAGTTAGACGACCTGCACGACATGACGATGGAGGAGAAAAACCAAGCTATCGAGTGTATGTGCCAGAAATATTTGCACTAATTGGACGTTTAAGTGAAAAAGGAAAGACGCGACGCCTATCAGAGGAGGAACACAATCACTTGCATTTGAATATTTTGACAAATTGCGATGACGTTTTAGAATATGAAAGATACATTCAATTAAATTTTGTTTTTAGTTGTTATTATAATTTATTGTTAATTATTTTTTTTCATAATTAAAAGGATATACATTGAACAAATACGTGTTCATTATTCAGATTACAGAGAGAATGAGTTGGTCGAACTTAAAAAAGCGAATTTGCAAGATAGTTTCATTTTTATGTTAGTGTTACCACAATTATGTAATTTTCAATAAAAGTTTACTATTTATATATATATATATATATATATATATATATATATATATATATTTATAATTGACTACATTCAATTATTTTGTAGCTTACTACAGGTCCTTCTAGGGGGATAATGTTTCCCACGTGGTTAGTTGAGTTGGTGAATGGTCCTACATTTACTGCAAAATCTTATCCAATGTATTGCACTCGTGGATATACTTTTAACACTACAAGAAAACAGCGTATTTCCGACGGCTGTATCCGTCGGAAATATGTCGGTAAAACGGTTTCTCGACTACTTTCCGATGAAAATAGTCCGTCGGGACTATTTCGTCGGAAATGCTCTTCCGTCGGGAAGGTATCGATAATTTCCGACGGATTAGCGATTAACTGCGCCATCGGAAAATTCCGACGGATGGTCGATGACATCATTCCGTCGGAATTAACCGACGGATCTGCGATGGTCCGGATACATCGGAAAATGCCGACGAATTTTCGAGGGCACTTTCCGATGACTTGTGCCGTTGGAAATATTGTCCGATGATATTTCCCGACGGTTTATAACCGTCGGGATGTACCAACACATTTCCGACGGCCTGTTCCGTCGGGAATTACCGACGATAGTAGCCGTCGGAAACACGAAATAATTGAAAAAATAAAAAAATTATTTTTTTAATATTTATATTTTTAAAATATTTAATTATTTAATTAAATATTTTAAAAATATAAATATTATTTTAATATTTAAATTAATATTACTAAAAATAATCATACAATTAATAAAAATAATATTATAAATATTAATATTATTAAACATTTATTTTAAATTACAAATTACAAAGGAGGAGCAGGAGGAGAAGGAGGAGAAAAAAAGTCATCAGGCAATTTATTTTTTATCATTTCTACAAAGTTTTTGAGATTATTCATCTCTATTTTCATGGACGCCATTTCTTCTTTTAACTGTTCATTTTCTTCGTTTCTAACTGCAGATGTTGCGCCACCAGTATCTGCAACTCTCCCGAGTCCTGGATGACGACCCTTTGAAAATGGTACTTCCTGTAAAAATAAGAAATATTATTAAAAATTTAATAAAAATTATTATAATATTAATTATATATTTAAAAAAAAACTTACATCAAGAACGAGACGGTTAATCTCAGAACGCGGCAATTCAGCGACCGAAGATGAAGAACCAACTTGAGATTGCTGGGTTAGAATATCACTTTTTTTCTTTTTTACTTTTTCGATGATCTCACTAACGAGACCATCTTGGATACGACCAGTCTTTTTGTTTGTGTGGACGGCCTCGAGAAGTTGCAAGTGATCTGGAGGCGCTCCAATTTCTTGTGCCTAAAAATAAAAAATTCTAAATTAATAATTTAAAAACTTTTAAATAATAATAAATAATTAATATAATAATTAATTTACCAATTGATCGGCTCGTCTGAGAAAACTAGTCGATCCGGCATTGTGAATATAAATGCCTTTGCCTCCTCGGTCGCTCTTCCGGTTTCCCGAATTAGTTTTCGAGATAACCTCAGCGGTGGAAGATTCCCAATAACGAATAAAGTCGTTCCAAACCGACTCATTCAACCCTCTTGGTTTATCTTTTCCCTTTTTCCATTTTTGTTTCCATTCGTTCATATGGCGGGAAAATTGTATTGCAGCCTCTTTTTCGAAAGCGTCTTCCACCAATTTTGTGTTCATGGGATCCCATGTAAATTCTTGCTGCGAAATTTTAATATATATTACTAAAAATTATTATTAAAAAATATTTAAAATAATTATATATTTAAAATTTAAATAACGTACCGCAAACGTCCTGAACCAAATCTGACGTTCTTCGTACGGAATATCTCGAAATTTGGTATATGATTTGTTCAAAAGAGAATGAAGCATCTTTAATATAGATTTGCTTATTCCATTGTTTGAAATACCAAACCTACGAATTTTTATTACAATAGTATTAAAATAATTATTTTAAATATAATTATAGAATAGTATTAAAATAATTATTTTAAATATAATTATAGAATAGTATTAAAATAATTATTTTAAATATAATTATAGAAAATTTAATTTACCATGTCGAGTTTCCTTGACGTCTTGGATCGAGAAATGTGAGAAGTTCACGACCAGGCTGCTGAACCAATTCTTCAATTGTCATTGGTCGGAAAGAATCATTTGCAGATTCTGGAACTTGAATTGGTATAAAACTCGGAGTCGATGACTCACCACGTCTTTGGTAATCTTGATACGACCTATAATTTTTTAATGGTTATAATAATTTTATAAAAATCAGACATACCATAAAGATCATATATTTATCTTTGGAATATCTATTTGTCTTTATAATGAGATATTCTTATTTTAACTCATTATCATATATTTATCATATATTTTAAATTTATAAATAATTTATAAAAATTTATAAATTAATAATTTGTATATATTAATTTATATATACAAGGTTCCTTCCTGTATATATTCATTTATATAAGTTTATAATAAAACAAGAAGAAACCATGATTTAATTTAATCTTTCTTCAGTTTTCTTGTTACATTGGGCATTAATGTAACTACGAAACAGAGATTTTTTAAGCATATAGAGCTCGTTTCGGCATGAGATTCAACCCTAAATCTCATTGTTAATTTTTAAACATATAGTGAATGTGAAATAAATGAACCGAACTCGAAATTTGTTTTACCATTTTGCGAAAGACAAATCATGTACGATGAAACATGAGTTTCAAACATGATTTTTTTAACACAGTGAATGTGAAATAAATGAACCGAACGAAAGTTTTACCATTTCTAGTACACGTTTCAAAATTGAAACGGAGTTTTTTCTAGCACTCGGATTTAGCTGTTTCTTTTTTTTGTTCTTTACTGACAATCGAAGGCCTTCCTACTTCAGAATTCTAGTCGAGAAAAATAACAGGAAAATTCCATGAGATTGTGTGCAATCATTGTCGAACGATAAAGAATATATCCCTACACAAATCAAACAACTAATGTATTTGGTTATTGGCTTAACTTGCTAATTTTTAGAAACATCGATGATGTCGAAAAATCTATTAACATCCATCTGCCAATGAAGCTTAATATTATTGAGTAGTTTCTCAAATTAAAATTCATTGACGGTAACATCTAATCTAACCGATAAAACTTACATGTTGATGAGGAGAAACGGCGACGAGGAGAAACGGCGACAAGGAGAAACGGCGATGAGGAGAAACAGCGATCGACGGAAATTACGAGAGTAACGCGAAACGGCGAGAGAGAGAGAGGAGAAGAAAAAGTCGTAGGTTATAATCGATATTTCCGACGGACGTTTTCGTCGGAACTCCGTCGGTATATCAATTAATTTTCGTGAAACCCCGCGTTTTTAATTTCGTTTACCGCGTAAATCCGTCGGAAATCCGTCGGATTTATTACAACACCGTGCATGATCGACACATGGTCTGCCCACGTTTGAAATACTTGTCCGACGGATATCCGACGGAATTAAAATGTCCGTCGTATATCCGTCGGTATATAGAGTCAATTATCCGAATTATATGTATATTAATGTGTTAGATAAAACTTATACTATAAAGATATTTTTAACAAATTTGAAATAATTATATGTATATCAATTTTTAAATAAAATAAATTTTAAATAAAATAACATATAATTATTAATATAATATATAATTGGTTATCTATTATTCAAATAGGACAACAACAGTAAATCCCACAAATTTAACGAGACAAGTTTTCAAACCAAACAAAGGAAGTTGTACGAAACTACGTACACAATCCTAAAACATTATTTTTACAAATTATTTATCAGAAAAGATAATGGAAAAAAAAATCTTATTATCACAAATTTAATCTGAATCTGATGAATATTCCGAATTTGCTGAATTTTGGTCGTCAAATTCGCCAATCTCTTCTTCTGAATCTTGAAACACGTTGTAATCTTCGTTCGTGGTGTCATCAACAACAAGGTTAACTTCAAGAGAAGTTTCTATTGAACCTAAGTTACCAATTGTGCTTTGTTGCATAGGCTCTTGTTCGGTAATACCACATACCATTCCTCTAGGATGTATTGAGGTCACTGTAATCCAAGGATCTTGCTTGTTTCTCACACGAGGATATCGAATGTAACAAACCTGGTCCGCTTGTGATGCAAGTATAAAAGGATCATATTTTCGATGTCGCTTACGAGAGTGGACAGATGTAACACCAAATTTGTCTTCACGTTGACCCATGACAGGGTCATACCAGTCACAATAGAACACAATACACCTCAAATCAATCATTCCTGGATAGTGAACTTCTAATATTTCACGAAGAATACCATTGTATACAATTTCTCCCGATTGAGATGATACACCATAATTACAAGTTGTTTGTGAGTTTCCTTCGCGATGACTCTTAAAAGCATATCCACGAGTGCAGTACATTGGATAAGATTTTGCAGTAAATGTAGGACCACTCACCAACTCAACTAACCACGTGGGAAACGTTATGCCCCTAGAAGGACCTGTAGTAACCTACAAAATAATAGAATGTATTAAATTATATATATATATATAGATATATAGTAAACTATTATTGAAAATTATGTAATTAATTGTGGTAACACTAACATAAAAATGCAACCATTTTGCAAATTCGCTTTTTTAAGTTCGACCAACTCATTCTCGCTGTAATCTGAATAATGAACACGTATTTGTTCCATGTATATCCTGTTAATTATGAAAAATAAATTAACAATAAATTATAATAATAACTAAAAACAAAATTAAATTGAATGTACCTTTCATATTCCAAAACGTCATCGCAATTTGTCAAAATATACAAATGCAAGTGATTGTGTTCCTCCTCTGATAGGCGTCGCATCTTCCCTTTTCCACTTAAACGTCCAATTTGTGCAAATATTTCTGGCACATACACTGGATAGCTTGGTTTTTCTCCTCCATCATCATGTCGTGAAGGCCGTCTATTTTTTGTTTGCACTTGCGATGGAAAATAGTAGCTAGCAAAGTTAGATGTTTCTTCATTAATACTTTGTGCGACGATTGAACCTTCAACCCTGGCAAGATTTTTAACTTTTTCTTTAGGTGGAACATATATCTCTCAAAAGGATACATCCATCTGTACTGAACAGGTCCTCCAAGGGCTGCTTCTCTAGGGAGGTGAATAGGAAGATGCTCCATAACATCAAAAAATGCTGGTGGAAATATTTTCTCCAGGTTACAAATGAGAACCGGTATTTTTCCCTCCAAATTTTGGATATCTTCTACAGTAAGTGATCTTGTACATAAATCTCGGAAAAAAGCACCAATCCCTACATAAAAAATATATTTTAATATCATATAATATATGAAAATATTATTATATATATATAATAATGTAAATTTAACGTCGTACCTGCAATTGCTCCGTGGACGTTTTTAGGCAGTAGATCGCTAAAGGCAAATGGGAATAATCTTTGCATGACAACATGACAATCATGACTTTTCATCCCTGAAAATTTACCTTCAATAGTATCGACACAATTACGAAGATTAGATGCATATACATCTGGAAATTTGACACTATGCTTAATCCAGTCAAAGAATTCATCTTTTGCATGCGCATCTAACCGGAATGCGGGAGACAATGATTTTGTGGTAGAAATCGACGATGACAATCGAACCAACTAGTCTTTCGTCCGTGTTTCAGTTGGAAAGCATCAGTATTATCTTGACAATATGGGCATGCTAATCTTCCATGCGTCGACCATCCTGATAACATACCATATGCTGGAAAATCACTTATCGTCCACATAAGTACAGCTCGCATCAAGAAGTTTTGTTGGTTGGAAACATCGAATGCTTCGACACCATTTTCCCATAATATTTTTAACTCATGAATTAGTGGCTGCAAGAAAATATCAAGCGATCGCTTAGGATGCTCTGGGCCAGGGACGAGAATTGTTAGAAATAAAAACTCTCGTTTCATGCACAAAGAAGGAGGCAAATTATAAGGTGTAACGATAACTGGCCACAACGAGTATTGCCTCCCATGCTTCCCAAAAGGGTTGAATCCATCTGTAGATAACCCGAGGTATACGTTTCTAGGCTCATATGCAAAACTAGGATAAACCTGTTGAAAATGTTTCCATGCTTCTGCATCCGAGGGATGCACAATTTCTCCATTCGAATTATGTTCTGCATGCCATCTCATAGGTTTTGCCGTGTGTTCAGATTGATATAACCTCTTTAACCTCTCTGTTAATGGCAAATACCACATCCGTTTATGCGGAATAGGTACTCTACCGCTTGTCTCTTGAAATCGAGGTTTGTGACAAAATCGACACTTCATGCGGTTTTCATCATTTCTCCAATAGATCATGCAATTGTCAATACATACATCGATCATCTGATATGGCAATCCAAGACCAGATACAAGTTTTTGAACCTCGTAATATGAAGCAGGTGCAATATTATCTTCAGGTAATATATCTCTAACAAAATCAGCTATCGCATTCACACAATCTTCAGGCAAGTTGAAATCCGTCTTTATCGTCATCAACCTGCTTGCAGCAGATAAAGGCGATAATCCATCTCTACATCCTTTATACAAAGGCTGCTTGGATGCATCTAACATATCAAAAAATTTCCGGGCTTCCATATTAGGTTCCTCTATTCTGCTAATATCTTCGATGTACGATTCTCTTTGTTCACGAAATGCATCATTCACCATCTGAACAGTACCTCCGTTTATATCAACTTCTGATGTCGGTTCCTCTACCCTAACATTAGTATTATCTATCCTTTTTGAAGTACTACCATAATATTGCATCGTTGCATCAGTTTCTCCATGTGAATACCAAATTTTGTAACCCCGCATAAATCCATTCCTATACAAATGATTACGTACTTCTCTAACAGAGATTAATCTATGATTTCGACATTTAATACACGGACAATACATTTTACCGTATTTCGATGTCATGCTATTCTTTGATGCAAATGTCATGAACTCTTCAACACCTTGCGCAAATTCATCAGTCAATTCCCCCGTGGTTGAATCATATCGAGGTTTATCCATCCACAATCGAAAATACTCAAAAGAACCCGAAGAACACATTTTTTAAAAAATTTTGGTTCTGTTAAAATTTTGAAAGATCATAGCTTATTTATACTGAAAATAGATATTATCACGATTTTTTAACAGATTATTAAGAATTATTAACAGATAATTACGAACTGTAAAAAGATTATTCTTCAGAATATTCTCTATTTCCGACGGAATTCCGACGGTTACCGACCACAACCGGATATTCACGTATTTCGAATAAATCTTATCAAAATAAACCGACGGTTTTCCGACGGATGTCCGACCATCGACGGATAAACACACAATTTTAACAAGGTACGTATATTTCCGACGGATTTCCGACTGTATCCGACAATGGTCGGATAGTTCCGATGGTTTTCCGACGACCTCTGCCGACGGATTCCAGACGGGCTATAAAATACATAATCCGTCACGAACTCGTCGGAATATTACCGACGTACCTGAAGCCGTCGGTAATATTCCGACGATTTCAAGAGGATATCCCGATGATTAGGATATCGTCGGAAACGCAACGGGTTACTGTCTGTTTTCACCATCGATTTACCGACGATCCCTGCGGCGTCGGAAATTACCGACGGATCTCCGACGGTTTCAAATCCTTTGGTTATTTGTCGCTGATCCGTCGTAATGTCGTCGGAAACGTCCGACGGTTTTTTGTCCATCGGAAATGCCGTCGGAAATGTTAATGTTTTCTTGTAGTGTAAGAGTCATCGCAAAGTAAACTCACAAACAACTTATAATTACGGTGTATCATCTCAATCGGGAGAAATTGTATACAACGGTGTTCTTTGTGAAATATTAGAAGTTCACTATCCAGGAATGATTGGTTTGAGGTGTATTGTGTTATATTGTGACTGATATGACCTTGTCATGGGTCAACGTGAAGACAAATTCGGTGTTACATCTGTCCACTCTCGTAAGCGACATCAAAAATATGATCCTTTTATACTTACATCACAAGCGGACCAGGTTTGTTACATTCGATATCCTCGTGTGACGAACAAACAAGATCCTTGGATTGCAGTGACGTCAATACATCCTAGAGTAATGGTATGTGGTATTACCGAACAAGAGCCTATGCAACAAAGCACAATTGGTAACTTAGGTTCAATAGACACTTCTCTTGAAGTTAATCTTGTTGTTAATAACACCACGAACGCATATTACAACGTATATCAGGATTCAGAAGAAGAGACTAACGAGTTCGACGACCAAAATTCAGTTAATTCGGAATGTTCATCAGATTTAGATTAAATTGGTAATAAAATAATATTTTTTTTCCATTTATTAATTATATATATATATATATATATTATTTTTTACTAATAATATTTCATTTCACATTATTATAATAATAATAAATTATAGTAAACCGAAAAATATTGAAAATAAATATTTATGATTTTATTTTAAAATTTATTTGCAGAAATATATATATTTTTTCGAAATATCCTCACCGACGGATTTCCGACGGATTTCCGATGGATTTCCGATGGTGACGGTAATTCCGTCGGAAATCCGTCGACAATCTTATAATTAAAAGTGTTTTTTTATAAATTTATCTATATATTTTTTTAACTTTTTAAATTTAATATTTTTTCGAAATATTGATTTACGTAACCGATGGATTTCCGACGGCTTTGGTAATTCCGTCGGAAACCCGTCGGAAACGCGTCAAAAACTTAATTGCAACGTGGGCAGACTATTTGTCAATCATGCATGTGATCTAAGCCATCCGACGGATTCCCGACGGCTATACGTGGGAAACGTAATTCCCAACACGGGCTTTTGCGAAATTATTTATTTTATTCCCGATGGATTTCCAACGGAAATTGCTGTCGGAAATTTTTAATATAACATATGGCCGTTTCTCTTCTTTTCTCTCTCGTGTTTCTCTCCAACAAAATTTGTTCGCCTCCCCGCTGTGTTCTCGCCGGAAAAGCTGCTGTCGTCGCCAGAATTCGACTTGTGGTCGTAAATAATGTATGTTTTTTTTTTTGAAGTTTCATGTTCAGTTTTATAGAGAGATTGAATCCTTTTTCTCAAATTCGAGAAATGTTACTGCAAAATAAAACTTGAAGTGGAAAATGAGTGAGATTATAGATGATCTTTGTATGAGATGTAGAAAAAATATACATTGAAAGTGGCATAATAAACTTGTAGAAAAATGATACTAAATTGGTGGAATACAGTAATATTGTGGACGAATTAAAAGTGTGAAAAATAAACATGTACTTTTTTTCCTACAATACTGTGGAAGAGTGAATTAGATTACAATATTTATTAACAGTTAAAATGATGCTAAATTGGTGGAATACAGTAATATTTCACATTCTTGTGAATTAGAGTCTACATATTCTTGAACATGTATTTTAGTTTATCGCTTGAACTTCTGCTACGGTATAAAGGATTCGTAGTTCATAAGTTCACAGTGACATTGTTATCAATTTTTTTTTTCGGTTGGCCATGATGTTTTCATAAAAATAGTAAGATTTTCTGAGAGTTATCTGCTATTTAGCAATGACATATATGGTTTAGCCAACGCAATTTCTTAGATGATCATCTATGTTCCACATAACACTGCAAAAAGATTAACAAATGGTGAAATCTTAGTTTTGGAGAAAAGCTATAAATTAAGTTTTGATTAAATGTCAATCTAAATCCCACGTTAGAAATTTAAATAAAAATGATTTAATATATAATAAATGGCGTCTATGAAAATGAATAATCTCAAAAATATTGTAAAAATGATGAGAAACAAGTTGTTTGATACTTTTTTTCTCCTCCTTCTCCTCTTGCCTTTCCGTTGTAATTTGTATTTTAAAACAATTGTTTAATTATTATATTTATAATTACAATATTATTTTTATTAACTATATTATTATATTTAAAATATTAATTTCATTTAATTTAATTGAAAAAACAAAAAAATTATTTTTTAAAATTTTTCATTAACTATATTTAAAATATTTAATGAAAAATTTTAAGAAAATAAATTTTTTATTTTTTCAATTAATTGGTTATTTCCGACGGAGATTGTCATCGGTAATTTCCGATGGAACGTTCCGTTGGAAACGTGTCGCGTATCTTCCGACGGGCAAAAACCGTCTGAAAATATCATCGGTTCAAATTCCTGATGGCAAAAGTCATCGGAAACCTCCCATCGCAAATCCATCATATTTATTGAATTTTGGATGGCTTCATCGAAAATGTTGGAAATTTGCATGTTTTATCTAAGTAAATTCGATACTTTCCTGATAATGAATTTGATGAAATTCCATGTTGCAATGTAACGGAATCGGTGTTACTTTTTAAATGGCATTCATTTGATGTTTTCTTGTAGTGGCTAGTTTAAATTATAATTCTAAATTGATCATTGGTATTTCTGCATGATGTTTTATTCAATGCTATTTCTGTCTTAAATTTTATCACAATATAGAAGCTTGAGCTAGCTTAACAAAGGCGGTTGATTCGTGCCATTTTGAACTCTAAAGTAGAAGTTACAAACAATTTAGTGCGGACATGCCTAATTGATCGGCCAGTTAAAATTATCATTCTAAACTTATCATTGGTGCTCCTTGAATAAAGGCTTATAAATGAATCATAATGCATAGCATCACGCAGTTTGGGATAGATTAGATTACTTGGAGGCTTTGTCGTAGCTATTTCGGTCTTAAATTTTTTATAATATGGAAAATTGACCTAGTTTGACATGGGCATTGGATTCGTGTCATTTTGAACTCTAAATAAAAAGTTACGTACGATTTAGTGTAGAAATATCAAGTGATCGGAAAGTTAAAATGATCATTCTAAACTGATAATGGTGCTTCCTGAGTAAAGGCTTATAAATGAAGTATAATGCATGGCATCACACAGTTTGGGATAAATTGGATTATTTTGTGGCTTTTTTGTAGCTATTTCGGTATTAACTTTGAAACAATATAGAAAATTGAGGTATATTAACGTAGGCGTTGGATACGTGTCATTGTGAACCCTAAATCTAAAGTTACGGACAATTTAGTGCAGACATGTCAAGTGAGCTGCCAGTTAAAATAATCATTCTAAATTAATCATTGGTTCTCCTTGAATAAAGGCATATAAATGAATCATAATTCATGACATCACGTAGTTTGAGATACATTAGATTACGTGGAGGATTTGTCATAACTCTTTTAGTATCAAATGTTGTCAAAATATAGAAAATTGAGATAGTTTAACGTGGCAGTTAGATTCGTGTCATCTTGAACTCTAAATAAAAAGTTACGAACGATTTAGTGCAGACATGTCAAGTTGATCGGATAGTTAAAATGATCATTCTAAACTGATCTTTGGAGCTGCTTGATTAAAGGCTTATAAATGAAGCAAAATGCATGGCATCACATAGTTTGGGATATATTGGAGTAGTTGGAGGCTTTATCGTAGCTATTTCGGTGTTAAATTTTGTCCAAATATAGAAAAATGAGCTAGCAAAACGTGGCCGATGGATTCATGTTATTTCGACCTATAAATCAAAAGTTATACACGATTTAGTGTGGACATGTCAAGTTGATCAGCCAATTAAAATGATCATTTAAACTGATTATTGGTGCTACTTAAGTAAAGGTTTATAAATGAAGCACAATGCATGGCATCACGTAGTTTGGTAAACATTGGATTACTTGGAGGATTTGTAGTAGCTTTTTTAGTCTCAAATGTTGTCACAATATAGAAAATTGCGCTAGCTTAACGTAGAGGTTAGATTCTTGTCATTCTGAACTCTAAATCAAAAGTTACAAATGATTTATTGCAGACATGTCAAGGTTGTCGGCCTGTTGAAATGGCTATTCTAAACTGATCATTGGTGTTCCTTGAGTAAAACCTAATAAATGAAGCATAATGCATGGCATTTGAATTATTTGGGGGCTTTCTCGTAGCCCTTTCAGTCTCAGATGTTTTCACAATATAGAAAATGGAGCTACCTTACGTGGGGTTAGATTCATGTCATTCTGAGCTATAAATCAAAACTTACCAACATTTAGTACAGACATGTCAAGTAGATCAGCCAGTTAAAATGATCATCGGTGCTCATTAAGTAAAGGTTTATAAATGAAGCATAATGAATGCATCACGTAGTTTGGGATACATTGTATTACTTGGAGGCTTTGTCGTAGCTCTTTCAGTCTTCAATTTTGTCACACTAGATTCGTGTCATTTTAAACTCTAACCTGTCATGTCATGTTGGTCGGCCAATTAAAATGATCATTTTAAACTGATGATTCATGCTCCTTTAGTAAATGTTTATAAATGAAGCACCATGCATTATATCATCCAGTTTGGGATACATTGGGTTACATGAAGCTTTGTCGTAGCTCTTTCAATCGCAAATGTTGTCACAATACGGAAAATTGAGCTAGCTTAACGTTGGCGTTGGATTTGTGTCATTGTGAACTCTAAATCAAAAGTTACGGACGATTTAGTGCGTACATGTCAATTTTATCGGCCAGTTAAAACGATCATTCAAAACTGATCGTTGCTGCTACTTGACTAAAGGCTTATAAATGAAGAGTAACACGTGGCATCATGAAGTTTGGGATACATTGGATTACTTGGAGGCTTTGTAGTAGCTCTTTCAATCTCAAATGTTATCGCTATATGGAAAATATTATCTAGCTTAACGTGGGCGTTGGACTCATGTCATTTTGAGCTCTAAATCAAAAGTGAAAGGTCATTTAGTGCGGCCATGTCAAGTTGATCAGCTAGTTAAGATGATCATTCTAAACTAATCATTTGTGCTCCTTGAGTAAAGGCTCATAAATGAAGCATAATGCATGGCATCACGTAGTTTTATGGTACATTAGATTACTTGGAGGCTTTGTCGTAGCTCATTTAGTCTTAAATATTGTCACAATATAGAAAATTGAGCTTGCTTAACGTGGGCGTTGAATTCGTGTCATTTGGAACTCTAAATAAAAAGTTACGGACGATTTATTGCGGACATGTCAAGTTGATCGGCTAGTTAAAATGATCATTCTAAACTCATTGTTGGTGCTACTTGCATAAACGCTTATAAATGAAGCATAATGAATGGCATCACGCAGTCTGGGATACATTGGATTAGTTGGAGGCTTTCTTGTAGCTCATTCAGTTTAAAATGTTGTCACAATATGGAAAATTTAGCTAGCTTACCGTGGGCGTTGAACTCATGTCATTTTGAGCTCTAAATCAAAAGTTGGAGATGATTTAGTGCAAAAATGTCAAGTTAATGAGGTAGTTAAAACGATCCTTTTAAACTTATCAGTGGTGCCCTTCAGTAAAATGTTATAAATGAAGCATAATGGATGGCATCACCCAGTTTGGGATACATTGGATTACTTGGAGGCTTTGTCGTAGCTCTTTTATTCTCAATTGTTGTCACAATATAGAACATTGTGCTAGCTTCACGTGGGCATTGGATTCGTGTCATTCTGAACTCTAAATCAAAATTTACCAACGATATAGTGCGGAAACTTGCGGAGCTAGTTAAAATGATCATTCTAAACTGATCATGTGGTCCTTGAGTAAAGGTTTATAAGCATGATGCATGGCATCATGCAGTTTGGGATACATTGGATTACTTGGAGGGTTTGTTGAAACTCTTTTAGTCTCAAATGATGTCACAATATGAAAAATTGAGCTAGTTTAACACGGACGATGTACTCATGTCATTTTGAGCTCTAAATCAAAAGTTAAAGACAATTTAGTGAGGATATGTCAAGTTGATCAGCTAGTTAAAATGATCATTCTAAACTAATCCTTGAGTAAAGGCTTATAAATGAAGCATAATGCATGGCATCACGCAGTTTGGGATACATTAGATTACGTGGAGGCTTTGTTGTAGGTCTTTCAATCTCAAATGTTGTTACAATATAGAAAAATGAGCTATCATAACATGGGCGTTGGATTCCTATCATTCTGAACTCTAACTCTAAAGTTGCGAAGGATTTAGTGTGGACATGTCAAGTTGAGCTGCCTGTTAAAATGATGATTCTAAACTCATCATTGTTGCTCCTTGAGTAAAGGCTTGTAAATGAAGCATAACGCATGGCACCACACAGTTTGGGATTAGTTGGATTAGTTGGAGACTTTCTACTTGTTTTTTCAGTCTCAAAATATTGTCACAATATGGAAAATTGAGATAGCTTAATCCGGGCGTTGGACTCATGTCATTTTGAGCTCTAAATCAAAAGTTAAAGACGATTTAGTGCGGACATGTCAAGCTGATCAGCTAGTTAAAATGATCATTCCAAATTGATCATTGATGCTCCTTGAGTAAAGGCTTATAAATGAAGCATAATGCATATCATCATGCAGTTTCGGATATATTGGATTATTTGGAGGCTTTGTCGTAGCTATTTCGAATTTAAATTTTGTCATAATATTGAAAATGGAGCTAGCTTAAAGTGGGCGTTGGATTCATGTCATTTTGAACTCTAAATAAAAAGGTACGAATTATTTAGTGCGGACATGTCAAGTTGATCGGCTAGTTATAATGATCATTCTAAATAGATCTTTGTTGCTACTTGAGTAAAGGCTTATAAATGAAGCATAATGCATGGCATCACTCATTTTGGGATATATTGCATTATTTGGAGGCTTTGTGGTAGGTATTTTGAACTTAAATTATGTCACAATATTGAAGATGGAGCTAGCTTAAAGTTGGCGTTTAATTCATGTCATTTTGAACTCCAAATAAAAAATTGCGAACTATTTAGTACGGACATGTCAAGTTGATTGGTCCATTAAAATGATCATTGGTGCTCCTTGAGTAAAGACTTATACATGAATTATAATGCATGATATCACGCAGTTTGGCATATAATGAATTACTTGTGGCTTTGTCGTATCTCTTTTAGTTTCAAATGTTGTAATAATATAGAAAGTTGAGCTAACTTAGCGTGGGCGTTGGATTCATGCCATTCTGAACTCTAAATCAACATTGACGGACGATTTAGTACGGACAGGTCAAGTTGATCCGCCACTTAAAGTGATCCTTCTAAATGGATCACTAGTGCTCCTTGAGTAAATGCTTATAAATGAAGCATAATGCATGACATCACACAGTTTGGGATACACTGAATTACTTGAAGGTTTTGTCGTATCTCTTTTAGTCTCAAATGTTGTCACAATATAGAAAGTTGAGTTACTTTAGAGTGTGTATTGGATTAATATCATTCTGAACTATAAATCAAAATTTATGAACGATTTAGTCCGGAGAGGTCAAGTCTATCTTCCAGTTAAAATGATATTTCTAAACGGATTACTTGTGCTCCTTGGGAAAATTCTTATAAATGAAGCATAATTCATGACATCACGCAATTTGTGATACATTGGATTTCTTGGACGCTTTGTTGTAGTTCTTTCAGTTTCAAATGTTGTCACAAACACTCTGATTTTAGTACAAGCTGAACACAGCATACAAATGGGTATGTGATCCATTTGTACTCTTTTTCCCTTATCCAAGTTTTCTCCCATTGGGTTTTCTTGGTAAGGTTTTTAATGAGGCAAATGAATCACATTACAACCAGCCCAATTTGTTGTTTAAAATCAAAAGGAGTTCAATTAAAAATGCTCAAAATTGGCGTCATCAAAGAGGGGGAAAAGTGTCTACATTCATAGTCAAAATAAGAGTTAATGAAGTCAAGGTCTTTGGTCAAGGTCTTTGGTCAAGTCTTCCCTTGTAATTGTAACCAATTTAATGTTGTAGGCTCCTCATATTTACGTCCCCTTATAGTATAAATAGGGGCTTTCAGTTGTAAACTTGATCATTCAATTTTTCAAATAAAACAGCTTCTTTTCTTAAGTTTGAGAGTGATTCTCTTCTTAATCTGATTGTTGGTGTGTAATATCCTTCAGTCAACATTTAGTAGCCTTAGTGTGTAATATCTAAGCTACTATCTTAGGTAAATCAGTAGTCTTTCCGTAGCTACTGTGTGACCCTTCAATCCACAACCTTTGAACAGATTGAATTTCGATTCATTCTGTTGCAAAGCCTATCTCAACCGCATCCAGAAGTGCATTCCTTGGGAGGTTCGCATCATTTGGTATCAGAGCACACTTCTGATCGGTTATCCCTATCCCTCATCTCTATATCTCTCCATTTCCATCTGCTTAGATTGCATCAGCTTGTGTGTATGATTTGCATCAGTTGATTAATCGAAAAAAACCTATTCATATAATTGCATTGTTGTTTTTATCCAATATTACATCAGTTTATCACATCAAAATCGACCCCAACCCATTGCATTTTCAGATTAGAAAATAACACACTCGCAACTCTTCATCTTCCATCAAAATATTTTCTTCTTCAGAACAGGTATTTTTAACGCATTTGTTAAGTGTATTTGTAGCTATGTCAGGAGGAAATCAAACTTCAGAAGCACCAAACTTGTTAATGGAGGCTCTAGTAGCAGAAATGAAGAAAGCATTACAAATAGAGCTGGAAGCCATTCATTTGCGGCTTGATGATGTTCAGAACAATAGTAACACTGAAGGAGGCCCAAGGAGAACTAGGAATCCCTTAAGACGTGGCCAAAATGAAGAAACAGAATCCTACTATAGCGTGGCAGTGAAGGAAGTAGGAGAACCCAAAGGAGGCCTAGGCGTGTAAGAGAAGAAAGGGGTCAGCCTAATGACACCTTAGGAGGTCTTAAACTTAAGATACCATCATTCTATGGCAAAAATGATCCAGACACTTACCTGGAATGGGAGAAGAAGATCGAGCTGGTGTTTGATTGTCAACACTATTCCGAGCTCAACAAGGTCCGCGTAGCTGCTACTGAATTTTATGAGTATGCACTCAGCTGGTGGGATCAATTGGTGACTTCCAGAAGACGTAATGGTGAGTATCCAGTAGAAAGATGGGCTGAGATGAAAGCCATAATGAGGAAAAGGTTTGTGCCCAACCATTACCACCGTGAGCTTCACCAAAAGCTAAGGAGACTCAATCAAGGAAGCCAAAGTGTTGAGGACTATTACCAGGAGTTGGAAACCCTCATGATCAGGGCAGACATTTCAGATGACAGAGAAGCTACTATGGCAAGATTTTTAGGAGGACTTAACCGTGACATTCAAGATAGAATGGAGCTGGAACATTATGTGGAGCTAGAGGAAATGTTGCACAAAGCTATACTGGTGGAACAGCAGCTAAAAAGAAAAAGTTATACTAGGCCAAGCTATGGAGCAGCTAACAATAAGCCTAGCTACCAAAGGGAAGGAAAACAGATTGCTAAAGTTGATTCCAAACCTTCAACAACCACTCAAGACGTCAAGGGAAAATCTGAAGCTACTACATCTACTAGAACAAGAGATGTGAAGTGTTTCAAATGCCAAGGAAGAGGGCATTATGCGAATGAATGCACCAACAAGAAGATCATGATTCTGTTGGATAATGGTGAAATAGAATCCGAGGAAGAAGAAGTCTTTTCTGATTCTTCAGAAGAGCATCTTGTACCTCCTATGGCAGGAGAATTATTGGTAACAAGAAGAACCCTAAGCGTACAAAACAAAACCAAAGAACATGAGCAAAGAGAGAACCTGTTTCACTCAAGATGCCACGTCCAAGGAAAGGTTTGCAGCATCATTATTGATGGAGGCAGCTGCACTAATGTGGCTAGTGAAACTATGGTAAACAAGTTAGGTCTGGAAGTGTTCAAGCACCCAAAGCCGTATAAGCTGCAATGGCTTAATGAGTGTGGCGAAATGAAGGTAAGCAGCCAAGTCAAGGTACCTATAACCATTGAAAGTACCAAGATGAGATCAACTGTGATGTTTTACCAATGGAGGCTGGCCACATTCTGCTTGGAAGACCATGGCAGTTTGATCGGAAGGTCATTCATGATGGTTACACCAACCAACACTCGTTTGAACACAAAGGTAAGAAGATCACACTTGTTCCTATGACACCACAGGAGGTGTACCAAGATCAGCTTGTGTTGGAGCAAAGGAAAACAGCTGGAACTTCAAAGGAAACCATAAGCACCAAAAGTGACAGAGGCTGTGAGAACAAGAACAAGAAGCACTCAAGTTTCTTTGTGAGAACTGGTGGAGTTAAGAAGGCTCTCTTCTCACAACAACCTGTTCTTTTGTTTATCTATAAGGAAGCTCTCATGAGCTTAACTAACATTGCACCGGTATTACCGAGTGAAGTGACTTCTATTTTGCAGGATTATGAAGATGTCTTTCCAGAAGACAATCCAAAGGGACTACCACCCATCAGAGGCATTGAACATCAGATTGATTTTGTACCTGGAGCCTCACTACCAAATAGACCAGCTTATAGAACCAATCCCGTTGAGACTAAGGAGCTGCAAAGACAAGTTAATGAGCTAATGGAGAAGGGCTACATCAGGGAGAGCATGAGTCCTTGTGCTGTGCCAGTTCTACTTGTGCCAAAGAAAGATGGCAGCTGGCGCATGTGTGTTGATTGTAGAGCAATCAACAACATTACGGTAAAGTATCACCATCCAATCCCTAGGTTAGATGACATGCTTGATGAATTGCATGGTTCCAGAATCTTTTCTAAGATAGATCTTAAGAGTGGGTACCATCAAATACGCATGAAGGAAGGGGATGAATGGAAAACTGCATTTAAAACTAAGCATGGATTATATGAATGGTTAGTCATGCCATTTGGGTTAACAAATGCACCTAGTACTTTCATGAGGTTGATGAATCATGTTCTTAGAGATTCATAGGAGTCTTTGTTGTAGTATACTTTGATGACATCTTAATCTACAACAAGAATCTAGAAGAGCATGATAGTCATTTGACATCGGTTCTAAGCGTTCTTAGAAAAGAAAAACTATATGCCAATCTTAAGAAATGCACTTTTTGTACAGATAACATTGTGTGCCTAGGCTTTGTTATAAGTGCAGATGGTATTAAGGTTGATGAGGAAAAGGTCAAAGCTATTAAGAAATGGCCAAGTCCAAAATCAGTAGGAGAAGTGAGAAGTTTCCATGGGCTAGCTGGCTTCTATAAACGCTTTGTCAAGGATTTTAGCACTATTGCTGCCCCACTTACTGAAGTAATCAAGAAAGACATAGGATTCAAATGGGGAGAAGCTCAAGAAAGCTCATTCCAAGCTTTGAAAGAAAAGCTTACACATGCACCTCTTCTATCTTTACCTGATTTTCTTAAAACCTTTGAGATAGAATGTGATGCTTCTGGTATAGGTATTGGAGCTGTTTTGATGCAGGATAAGAAACCTATAGCCTATTTCAGTGAGAAGCTTGGAGGAGCCACCCTCAACTATCCAACATACGACAAGGAATTGTATGCAAACTTGGCAACACTACTTGTGGCCTAAGGAGTTCGTGATTCACACTGATCATGAGTCACTCAAGCACTTAAAGGGCCAACAGAAGCTGAACAAAAGGCATGCACGGTGGGTTGAGTTCATAGAAACATTTCCGTATGTCATTAAATACAAACAAGGTAAAGAGAATGTTGTGGCAGATGCATTGTCATGGAGGTATGCCTTATCTCTACTCTTGATGCTAGTTGTTAGGTTTTGAACAACTTATATGAAACTGATCCTGAATTTAAAGATTAATTGCTAGCAAAAAGTTTGCTTCAGGAAAATACTATCGGCATGAAGGATTCCTATTTTATGATAATAGATTATGTGTGCCTAACTGTTCTATTCGAGACTTGCTAGTTAGGGAAGCTCATGGAGGAGGACTGATGGGGCATTTTGGAGTTGCCAAAACTCTTAAAGTAATGCAAGATCATTTCCATTGGCCACACATGAAGAGAGAAGTAGAAAGAATCTGTGCAAGGTGTGCCACATGCAAGCAGGCTAAGTCTAAGGTTCAACCCCACGCTAGTATTGATGGAAAAAGAAAAGCTGAGATTGTTAAACTGATCCATGAGAATGCAAGGAAGAATATTGAGGCCAGAACCCAACAATATGAAACAAAGGCCAACAAAGGAAGACGTGAAATGGTATTTGAGGTGGGAGACCTTGTGTGGGTTCACTGGAAGAAAGAAAGATTTCCAGCTGAAAGAAAATCCAAACTTATGCCCAAAATAGATAGACCTTTCAAGATAGTTCAGAAGATCAGCAACAACACCTATCAAATTGATCTTCAAGGTAAGTATAATGTGAGTTTTCAAGCTTCAATGTTTCTGATCTTGTGCCTTTTATTGCAGATGAACCAGATTTGAGGTCAAATCCTTTTCAAGAGTAGAGGGATGATACGAGCATGGAAAGCACACAAAAGGAGAAGTTCATGGCTAGGAATGAACCAGTGGAACATGAAGAAGCTCTTGCACTACCAGCTGGAACATTAACCCGAGCCAAGGCCAAGAAACTCAAAGAGGCAATCAGCATTATGCTCAACAAGGAGAATGCACAACAAATTCACTTGACCTCTACTGGAGAAGTGCCTAAAAACACTATGATTTTCGTACAAGCTCAAGACAGCATACAAATGGGTATGTGATCCATTTGTACTCTTTTCCCTTATCCAAGTTTTCTCCCATTGGGTTTTCTTGGTAAGGTTTTTAATGAGGCAAATGAATCACATTACAACCAGCCCAATTTGTTGTTTAAAATCAAAAGGAGTTCAATTAAAAATGCTCAAAATTGGCGTCATCAAAGGAGGGGAAAAGTGTCTACATTCATAGTCAAAATAAGAGTTAATGAAGTCAAGCTCTTTGGTCAAGTCTTCCCATGTAATTGTAACCAATTTAATATTCTAGGCTCCTTGTATTTACGTCCCCTTACAGTATAAATAGGGGCTTTCAGTTGTAAACTTGATCATTCAAATTTTCAAATAAAAACAGCTTCTTTTCTTAAGTTTGAGAGTAATTCTTTTCTTAATCTGATTGTTGGTGTGTAATATCCTTCAGTCAACATTTAGTAGCCTTAGTGTGTAATATCCTTCAGTCAACATTTAGTAGCCTTAGTGTGTAATATCTAAGCTACTATCTTAGGTAAATCAGTAGTCTTTCCGCAGCTACTGTGTGACCCTTCAATCCACAACCTTTGAACAGATTGAATTTCGATTCATTCTGTTGCAAAGCCAATCTCTACCGCATCCAGAATTGCATTCCTTGGGAGGTTCCCATCAGGTAAATGCTTATAAACGAAGCATAATTCATGACATCACGCAGTTTGTGATACATTGGATTTCTTGGACGCTTTGTTGTAGTTCTTTCCGTTTCAAATGTTGTCACAATATGGAAGATTGATCTACCTTAACGTGGGTGCTGTACTAATGTCATTTTGAGCTCTAAATCAAAAGTTAAAGAGGATTTAGTGCGTACATGTGAAGTTGATAAGCTAGTTAAAATTATCATTCTAAACTTATCATCGGTGCTCCTTGATTCAATGGTTATAAATGAAGCATAATGGATGGCATCACCCAGTTTGAGATACATTGGATTACTTCCAGGCTTTGTCGTAGCTTTTTTAGTCTCAAATGTTGTCACAATATAGAAAATTGCGCTAGCTTAACTTGGGCATTATATTCGTGTCATTCTGAACTTTAAATTAAAATTTACGGACAATTTAGTGCGGAAATTTGATTGGCCAGTTAAAATGATCATTCTAAACTGATCATGTGCTCGTTGAGTAAAGGTTTATAAGTGAAGCATAATGCATGGCAGCATGCAGTTTGGGATACATTGGATTACATGAAGGCTTTGCCGTAGCTCTTTCAGTCTCAAATGTTATCACAATATGGAAAACTGAGCTAGCTTAACGTGGGCGTTGAATTTGTGTCACTCTAAACTCTAAATCAAAAGTTACATTTCAAATTGAACGGCGAGTTAAAATGATCATTCTAAACTTTTCGTTGGTGCTACTTGAATAAAGGCTTATAAATGAAGCATAATGCATGGCATCACGCAGTTTGGTATACATTAGATTTTTTGGAGGATTTGTCGTAGGTCTTTTAGTCTCAAAAGTTGGTACAATATAGAAAATTGAGCTTGCTTAAAGTGGGCGTTTGATTTGTGTCATTTGGAACTCTAAATCAAAAGTTACTGAAGATTTAGTGTGGACATGTCAAGTTGATCAGATAGTTTAAATGATCATTCTAAACTGACTGATGGTGCTACTTCAATAAAGGCTTATAAATGAAGCATAATGCATGGCATCATACAATCTCGGATACATTAGATTACTTGGGAGGCTTTGTTGAAACTATTTCAGTCTAAAATGTTGTCACAATATAGAAAATTGAGCTAGCTTAACGTGGGCGTTGGTTTCATATCATTTTGAGCTCTAAATCAAAAGTTGAAGTTGATTTAGTGCAGAAAAGTCAAGTTGATCAGCTAGTTAAAACGATCATTCTAAACTTATCATGGTGCTCCTTGAGTAAAAGGTTATAAATGAAGCATAATGGATGGTATCACCCAGTTTGGGATACATTAGATTACTTGTAGGCTTTGTCGTAGCTCTTTTAGTTTCAAATGTTGTCACAATATAGAAATTTGCGCTAGCTTAACGTGGGCATTGGATTCGTGTCATTCCGAACTCTAAAACAAAATTTAAGGACGATTTAGTGCGGAAATTTGATTGGCCTGTTAAAATGATCAGTCGAAACTGATCATGTGCTCCTTGAGTAAAGGTTTATAAATGAAGCAAAATGCATGGCATCATGCAGTTTGGGATACATTGGATTAGTTGGAGGCTTTGTTGTAGCTCTTTCAGTCTCAAATATTGTCACAATTTGGAAAATTGAGCTAATTTAACGCGGATGTTAGACCCATGTCATTTTGAGCTCTAAATCAAAAGTTAAATACGTTTTTGTGCAGACATATCAAGTTGATCAGCTAGTTAAAATGATCATTCTAAACTAATCATTTGTGCTCTTTGATTAAAAGCTTATAAACGAAGCATAAGGCATGCCATCACGTAGTTTGGGATACATTAAATTACGTGGAGGCTTTGTTGTACGTCTTTCAGTCTCAAATTTTGTTACAATATAGAAAATTGAGCTAGCATAACGTGGGTGTTGGATTCGTATCATTCTGAACTCTAAATCAAAAGTCACGAAGTATTTAGTGTGTACTTGTCAAGTTGAGCGGCCTGTTAAAATCATAATTCTAATATGATCATTGGTGCTCCTTGAGTAAAGGCTTGTAAATGAAGCATAAAGCATGGCATCACACAGTTTGGGATTAATTGGATTACTTGGACGCTTTCTAGTAGTTCTTTCAGTCTCAAATGTTGTCACAATATGGAAAATTGAGCTAGCTTAACGCGGGCGTTGCACTCATGTCATTTTGAGCTCTAAATCAAAAGTTAAAGACGATTTAGTGCGGACATGTCAAGGTAATCAGCTAGTTAAATGATTATTCTAAATTGAGCTAGGTAAATACTTATAAATGAAGCATGATGCAGAGCGTCATGCAGTTTGGGATATATTGGATTATTTGGAGGCTTTTTCGTAGCTATTTCGAACTTAAATTTTTTCACAATATTGAAAATGGAGCTAGCTTAACGTGGGCATTCATGTCATTTTGAATTCTAAAAAAAAAGGTATGGATGATTTAGTGCGGACATATCAAGTTGATCGGCTAGTTAAAATGATCATTCTAAACTGAACATTTGTGCTCCTTGAGTAAGGCTTATAAATGAAGTATAATGCATGGCATCACGTATTTTACGATTTATTGGATTATTTGGAGGCTTTGTGGTAGGTATTTCGAACGTAAATTTTGTCACCATATTGAAATTGGAGCTAGCATAACGTGGGAGTTGGATTCGTGTCATTTTGAACTCTAAATCAAAAGTTACGGAAGATTTAGTGCAGAGATTTCAAGTTGATCGGCCAGTTAAAATGATGATTGCAAACTGATGATTGGTGTTCCTTGAGTAAAAGCTTGTAAATGAAACATACCGCTTGGCATCACACAATTTGGGATTAATTGGATTACTTGGAGTCTCTCTAGTAGTTCTTTCATTCTTAAATGTTGTCACAATATGGGAAATTGAGCTAGCTTAACGCTGGCATTTGACTCATGTCATTTTGAGCTATAAATCAAAAATTGAAGATGATTTAGTGGGGATGTCAAGTTGATCAGCTAGTTAAATTGATCATTCTAAATTGATCATTGGTGCTTCTTAAATAAAGGCTTATAAATGAAATATAATGCATGGATCAATCTGTTCGGGATATATTGGATTATTTGGAGGCTTTGTCGTAGATATTTCGAACTTAAAATTTGCCACATTATTGAAAATGGAGCTAGCTTATCATGGGTATTGGATTCGTATCATTTTGAACTCTAAATCAAAAGTTACGAATGATTTAGTGTGGAACTGTCAAGTTGATCGGTTAGTTAACATGCTCTGCTAGTAAAGGCTTATAAATGAAGCATAATGCATGGCATCACGCAGTTCAGGATATATTGGATTGTTTGGAGTCTTTGTCGAAGCTATTTCGCACTTGAATTATGTCACAATATTGAAAATGGAGCTAGCTTAAAGTGTGCGTTGAATTTGTGTCATTTTGAACTACAAATCAAAAGTTGCAGACGATTTAGTTCGGACATGTCAAGTTTATCGGTCAGTAAAAATGATGATTCTAAACTGATAATTGGTGCTCTTTGAGTAAAGGCTTGTAAATGAAGCACTACGCATGGCATCACACAGTTTGGGATTAATTGGATTAGTTGGAAGCTTTCTATTAGTTCTTTTAGTCTCAAATGTTGTCACAGTATGGAAAATTGAGCTAGCTTAACGCAGGCATTTGACTCATGTCATTTTGAGCTCTAAATCAAAAGTTAAAGACGATTTAGTGTGTATATGTCAAGTTGATCACCTAGTTAAAATGATCTTTTTAAACTGATTATTGGTGCTCCTTGAGTAAACGGTTATAAATGAAGCATAATGCATGGCATCACGCAGTTTGGGATATATTGGATTATTAGGAGGCTTTGTCGTAGCTATTTCGAACTTAAATTTTGTCACAATATTGAAAATGGAGCTACCTTAACGTGGGCGTTGGATTCATGTCATTTTGAACTCTAATTCAAAAGTTACGGATGATTTAGTGCAGACATGTCAAGTTGATTGGCTAGTTAAAATAATCATTCTAAACTGATCATTGGTGCCCCTTTAGTAAAGGCTTATAAATGAAGCATAATGCATGGCATCACGCAGTTTGGGATATATTGGAGTATTTGGAGGTTTTATCGTAGTTGTTTCGACTTAAATTATGTCACAATATTGAAAATGGAGCTAGATTAACGTGGGCGTTGAATTTGTGTTATTTTGAACTTCAAATCAAAACTTACGGACGATTTAGTACTGACATGTCAAGTTGATTGGCCAATTAAAATGGTCATTGGTGCTCAT
>CM032165.1:12824349-12871186 GCA_018901935.1 Pugionium cornutum | reverse complement strand
TAATGCATGACATATCGCAGTTGGGATATATTGGATTACTTGGAGGCTTCGTCGTATCTATTTGAGTCTGAAAAACTTTCATAGTACAAAAAATTGAGCTACCATAACGTGGGTATTGGATTCATGTAAATATGAGGTCTAAATAAGAAGTCACGGACGATTTAGAGCATTAATGTCAAGTTAATTGGTCACTTCAAATGATCATTCTAAGCTGATCATTTGTGCACTTTGAGTAAAGGCTTATAATTGAAGCATAATGCATGGCATCTCGCAGTTTCGGATAGATTGGATCACTTGTAGGCTTTGTCGTATCTATTTGAGTCTGAAAAATTGTCATAGTATAGAAAATTGAGCTAGCATAACGTGGGCGTTGGATTCATGTCATTCTGAGCTCTAAATCAAAAGTTCAGACGATTTTGTGCAGACATGTCAAGTTGATTGGTCAGTTCAAATGATTATTTTAAGCTGGTCTTTGGTGCTTATTGAGTAACAGCTTATAAGTAAAGAATAATGCATGGCATCACACAGTTTGGGATAGATTGGTTTACTTGAAACCTTTTTCGTATCTGTTTGAGTCTAAAATTTTGTCACAATATAGAAAATTGAGCTCTCATAACGTGGGCGTTGGATTCATGTCATTTTGAGCTCTAAATCAAAAGTTATGGATGGTTTAGTGCGGACATGTCAAGTTGATTAGTCATATCAATTGATCATTCTAAGCTGGTCATTGGTGCTCATTGAGTAAAGGCTTATAAGCAAAGGATATTGCATGACATATCGCAGTTTGGGATATACTGGATTACTTGGAGGCTTCGTCGTATCCATTTGAGTCTGAAAAATTGTCATAGTACAAAAAATTGAACTACCATAACGTGGGTGTTGGATTCATGTCATTATGAGTGTTTATGTCAAGTTAATTGGTCAGTTCAAATGATCATTCTAAGCTGATCATTGGTCCTCTTTGAGTGAAGGCTAATAATTGAAGCATAATACATGGCATCTCGCAGTTTCTGATAGATTGGATCACTTGTAGGCTTTGTCATATCTATTTGAGTCTGAAAAATTGTCATAGTATAGAAAATTGAGCTAGCATAACGTGGGCGTTGGATTCATGTCATTCTGAGCTCTAAATCAAAAGTTACAGACGATTTTGTGCAGACATGTCAAGTTGATTGGTCAGTTCAAATGATCATTTTAAGCTGATCTTTGGTGCTTATGGAGTAACAGCTTATAAGTGAAGCATAATGCATGGCATCACGCAGTTTTGGATAGATTGGTTTACTTGGAGGCTTTGTTGTATCTATTTGAGTCTGAAGTTTTGTCACAATATAGAAAATTGCGCTAGTATAACGTGGGCGTTGGATTCATGTCATTCTGAGCACTAAATCAAAAGTTACAGATGATTTAGTGCGGACATGTCAAGTTGCTTGAACAGTGCAAATGATCATTCTAAGTTGATCATTGGGTCTTATTGAGTAACGGCTTATAAGTTAAGCATAATGCATGGCATCGTGCAGTTTTGGATAGATTGGTTTACTTGGAAGCTTTTTCGTATCTATTTGAGTCTGAAATTTTGTCACAATATAGAAAATTGAGCTAGCATAACATGGGCGTTGGATCCATGTCATTCTGAGCACTAAATCAAAAGTTACGGACGATTTAGTGCCGACATGTCAAGTTGATTGGTCTGTTCAAATGATCATTCTAAGCTGATCATTGCTGCTTATTTAGCAACGGCTTATAAGTTAAGCATAATGCCTGGCATCACGCAGTTTTGGATAGATTGGTTTACTTGGAGGTTTTCTCATACCTATTTGAGTAAGAAATTTTGTCACAATATAGAAAATTGAGCAAGCATAACGTGGGCTTTGGATTCATGTTAGTCTGAGCACTAAATCAAAAGTTACAAATGATATAGTGCGGACGTGTCAGGTTGATTGGTCAGTTCAAATGATCATTCTAAGCTGATTATTGGTCCTCTTTGAGTAAAGGCTAATAATTAAAGCATAATGCATGGCATCTCGCAGTTTCGGATAGATTGGATCACTTGTAGGCTTTGTCGTATCTATTTGAGTCTGAAAAATTGTCATAGTATAGAAAATTGAGCTAGCATAACGTGGGCGTTGGATTCATGTCATTCTGAGCTCTAAATCAAAAGTTACAGATGATTTTGTGCAGACATGTCAAGTTGATTAGTCAGTTCAAATGATCATTTTAAGCTGATCTATGGTGCTTATGGAGTAACAGCTTATAAGTGAAGCATAATGCATGGCATCACGCAGTTTTGGATGGATTGGTTTGCTTGGAGGCTTTATTGTATCTATTTGAGTCTGAAGTTTTGTCGCAATATAGAAAATTGCGCTAGTATAACGTGGGCGTTGGATTCATGTCATTCTGAGCACTAAATCAAAAGTTACAGACGATTTAGTGCGGACATGTCAAGTTGCTTGGTCAGTGCAAATGATCATTCTAAGTTGATCATTGGGTCTTATTGAGTAACGGCTTATAAGTTAAGCATAATGCATGGCATCGTGCAGTTTTGGATAGATTGGTTTATTTGGAAGCTTTGTCGTATATATTTGAGTCTGAAATTTTGTCACAACATAGAAAATTGATCTAGCATAACGTGGGCGTTGGATCCATGTCATTCTGAGCACTAAATCAAAAGTTACGGACGATTTTGTGCCGACATGTCAAGTTGATTGGTCTGTTAAAATGATCATTCTAAGCTGATCATTGCTGCTTATTTAGTAATGGCTTATAAGTTAAGCATAATGCATGGCATCACGCAGTTTTGGATAGATTGGTTTACTTGGAGGTTTTCTCATATCTATTTGAGTTAGAAATTTTGTCACAATATAAAAAATTGAGTAAGCATAACGTGGGCTTTGGATTCATGTTAGTCTAAGCACTAAATCAAAAGTTACAAATGATATAGTGCAGATGTGTCAGGTTGATAAGTCAGTTCAAATGATTATTTTAAGCTGATCATTGGTGCTTATTGAGTAACGGCTTATAAATGAAGCATAATGCATGACATCACGCAGTTTTAGATAGATTGCTTTACTAAGAGGCTTTGTCGTATCTATTTGAGTCTGAAATTTTGTTACAATATAGAAAATTGAGCTAGCATAACGTGGGCGTTGGATTTATGTCATTCTAAGCTCTAAATCAAAAGTTACAAAGGATTTAAGGCGGACATGTCATGTTGACTGGTCAGTTCAAATGATCAATCTAAGTTGACCATTGGTGCTCATTGAGTAAAGGCTTATAAGTGAAGCATAATGCATGGCGTCACGCAGTTTGGGATAGATTGGTTTGCTTAAAACCTTTTTCGTATCTGTTTGGGTCTAAAATTTTGCCACAATATAGAAAATTGAGCTCGCATAACGTGGGCATTGGATTCATGTCATTTTGAGCTCTAAATCAAAAGTTATGGATGGTTTAGTGCGGACACAGCAGGTTGATTAGTCATTTCAAATTATCATTCTAAGCTGATCATTGGTGCTCATTGAGTAAAGGCTTATAAGCAAAGCATAATGCATGACATATCGAAGTTTTGGATATATTGGATTACTTGGAGGCTTCGTCGTATCTATTTGAGTCTGAAAAATTGTCATAGTACAAAAAATTGAGCTACCATAACGTGGGTGTTGGATTCATGTAATTATGAGGTATAAATAAGAAGTTACGGACGATTTAGAGCGTTCATGTCAAGTTAATTGGTCACTTCAAATGATCATTCTAAGCTGATCATTGGTGCACTTTGAGTAAAGGCTTATAATTGAAGCATAATGCATGGCATCTCACAGTTTCGGATAGATTAGATCACTTGTAGGCTTTGTCGTATCTACTTGAGTATGAAAAATTGTCATAGTATAGAAAATTGAGCTAGCATAACGTGGGCGTTGGATTCATGTCATTCTGAGCTCTAAATCAAAAGTTCAGACGATTTTGTGCAGACATGTCAAGTTGATTGGTCAGTTCAAATGATTATTTTAAGCTGATCTTTGGTGCTTATTGAGTAACGGCTTATAAGTGAAGCATAATGCATGGCATCACACAGTTTGGGATAGATTGGTTTACTTGAAACCTTTTTCGTATCTGTTTGAGTCTAAAATTTTGTAACAATATAGAAAATTGAGCTCGCATAACGTGGGCGTTGGATTCATGTCATTTTGAGCTCTAAATCAAAAGTTATGGATGGTTTATTGCGGACTTGTCAGGTTGATTAGTCTTTTCAAATGATCATTCTAAGCTGATCATTGGTGCTCATTGAGTAAAGGCTTATAAGCAAAGGATAATGCATGACATATCGCAGTTTGGGATATATTGGATTACTTGGAGGCTTTGTCATATCCATTTGAGTCTGAAAAGTTGTCATAGTACACAAAATTGAACTACCATAACGTGGGTGTTGGATTCATGTCATTATGAGGTCTAAATAAGAAGTTACTTAGGATTTAGAGCGTTTATGTCAAGTTAATTGGTCAGTTCAAATGATCATTCTAAGCTGATCATTGGTCCTCTTTGAGTAAAGGCTAATAATTGAAGCATAATGCATGGCATCTCGCAGTTTCAGATAGATTGGATCACTTGTAGGCTTTGTCGTATCTATTTGAGTCTGAAAAATTGTCATAGTATAGAAAATTGAGCTAGCATAACGTGGGTGTTGGATTCATGTCATTCTGAGCTCTAAATCAAAAGTTACAGACGATTTTGTGCATACATGTCAAGTTGATTGGTCAGTTCAAATGATCATTTTAAGCTGATCATTGGTGCTTATTTAGTAACGGCTTATAAGTTAAGCATAGTGCATGGCATCACGCAGTTTAGGATAGATTGGTTTACTTGGAGGCTTTCTCATATCTATTTGAGTTAGAAATTTTGTCACAATATAGAAAATTAAACAAGTATAACGTGGGCTTTGGATTCATGTTAGTCTGAGCACTAAATCAAAAGTTACAAATGATATAGTGCGGACATGTCAGGTTGATTGGTCAGTTCAAATGATCATTTTAAGCTGATTATTGGTGCTTATTGAGTAACGGCTTATAAGTGAAGAATAATGCATGGCATCACGCAGTTTAAGATAGATTGGTTTACTAGGAGGCTTTGTCGTATCTATTTGAGTCTGAAATTTTGTTACAATATAGAAAATTGAGCTAGCATAATGTGGGCGTTGGATTTATGTCATTCTAAGCTCTAAATAAAAAGTTACAAAGGATTTAGGGCGGACATGTCATGTTGATTGGTCAGTTCAAATGATCAATCTAAGTTGACCATTGGTGCTCATTGCGTAAAGGCTTATAAGTGAAGCATAATGCATGGCATCACGCAGTTTGTGATAGATTGGTTTACTTGAAACCTTTTGCGTATCTGTTTGAGTCTAAAATTTTGTCACAATATAGAAAATTGAGCTCGCATGATGTGGGCGTTGGATTCATGTCATTCTGAGCTCTAAATCAAAAGTTATGGATGGTTTAGTGCGGACACGTCAGGTTGATTAGTCATTTCAAATGATCATTCTAAGCTGATCATTGGTGCTCATTGAGTAAAGGCTTATAAGCAAAGCATAATGCATGACATATCGTAGTTTGGGATATATTGGATTACTTGGAGGCATCATCGTATCTATTTGAGTCTAAAAACTTGCCATAGTCAAAAACTTCAGCTACCATAACGTCGGTGTTGGATTCATGTCATTATGAGTTCTAAATAGGAAGTTACGGACGATTTAGAGCGTTCATGTCAAGTTAATTGGTCAGTGCAAATGATCATTCTAAGCTGATCATTGGTGCTCTTTGAGTAAAGGCTTATAATTCAAGCATAATGCATGGCATCTCGCAGTTTCGGATAGATTGGATCACTTGTACGCATTGTCGTATCTATTTGAGTCTGAAAAATTGTCATAGTACAAAAAATTGAGCTACCATAACGTGGGTGTTGGATTCATGTAATTATGAGGTCTTAATAAGAAGTTACAGACGATATTGTGCAGACATGTCAAGTTGATTGGTTAGTTCAAATGATCATTTTAAGCTGATCTTTGCTGCTTATTGAGTAACGGCTTATAAGTGAAGCATAATGCATGGCATCACGCAGTTTTGGATAGATTGGTTTACTTGGAGGCTTTGTTGTATCTATTTGAGTCTGAAATTTTGTCACAATATAGAAACTTGCGCTAGTATAACGTGGGCGTTGGATTCATGTCATTCTGAGCACTAAATCAAAAGTTACAGACGATTTAGTGCAGACATGTCTAGTTGATTGGTCAGTGCAAATGATCATTTTAAGCTGGTTTTTGGTGCTTATTGAGTAACGGCTTATAAGTGAGGCATAATGCATGGCATCACTCAGTTTTGGATAAATTGGTTTACTTGGACGCTTTGTTGTATCTGTTTGACGCTGAAGTTTTGTCACAATATAGAAAATCGAGCTAGCATAACGTGAGCGTTGGATTCATATCTTTCTGAGCACTAAATCAAAAGTTACAGACGATTTAGTGCGGACATGTCAATTTGATTGGACAGTTCAAATGATCATTCTAAGCTGATCATTGGTGCTTATTGAGTAACGGCTAATAAGTGAGCATAATGCATGGCATCACGAAGTTTTGGATACATTGGTTTACTTGAAGGTTTTGTCGTATCTATTTGAGTCTAAAACTTCGCCACAATATAGAAAATTGAGCTAGCATAACGTGGGCGTTGGATTCATGTCATTCTGAGCTCTAAATCAAAAGTTACAGACGATTTTGTGCAGACATGTCAAGTTCATTGGTTAGTTCAAATGATCATTTTAAGCTGATCTTTGGTGCTTATGGAGTAACAACTTATAAGTGAAGCATAATGCATGGCATCACGCAGTTTTGGATAGATTGGTTTACTTGGAGGCTTTGTTGTATCTATTTGAGTCTGAAGTTTTGTCACAATATAGAAAATTGCCCTACTATAACGTGGGCGTTGGAATCATGTCATTCTGAGCACTAAATCAAAAGTTACAGACGATTTAGTGCGGACATGTCAAGTTGAATGGTCAGTGCAAATGATCATTCTAATTTGATCATTGGGTCTTATTGAGTTACGGCTTATAAGTTAAGCATAATGCATGGCATCGTGCAGTTTTCGATAGATTGGTTTACTAGGAGGCTTTGTCGTATCTATTTGAGTTAGAAATTTTGTCACAATATAGAAAATTGAGCAAGCATAACGTGCGCTTTGGATTCATGTTATTCTGAGCACTAAATCAAAAGTTACAAATGATATAGTGCGGACATGTCAGGTTGATTGGTCAGTTCAAATGATCATTTTAAGCTGATTATTGGTGCTTATTGAGTAACGGCTTATAAGTGAAGAATAATGCATGGCATCACGCAGTTTAAGATAGATTGGTTTACTAGGAGGCTTTGTCGTATCTATTTGAGTCTGAAATTTTGTTACAATATAGAAAATTGAGCTAGCATAATGTGGGCGTTGGATTTATGTCATTCTAAGCTCTAAATAAAAAGTTACAAAGGATTTAGGGCGGACATGTCATGTTGATTGGTCAGTTCAAATGATCAATCTAAGTTGACCATTGGTGCTCATTGCGTAAAGGCTTATAAGTGAAGCATAATGCATGGCATCACGCAGTTTGTGATAGATTGGTTTACTTGAAACCTTTTGCGTATCTGTTTGAGTCTAAAATTTTGTCACAATATAGAAAATTGAGCTCGCATGATGTGGGCGTTGGATTCATGTCATTCTGAGCTCTAAATCAAAAGTTATGGATGGTTTAGTGCGGACACGTCAGGTTGATTAGTCATTTCAAATGATCATTCTAAGCTGATCATTGGTGCTCATTGAGTAAAGGCTTATAAGCAAAGCATAATGCATGACATATCGTAGTTTGGGATATATTGGATTACTTGGAGGCATCATCGTATCTATTTGAGTCTAAAAACTTGCCATAGTCAAAAACTTCAGCTACCATAACGTCGGTGTTGGATTCATGTCATTATGAGTTCTAAATAGGAAGTTACGGACGATTTAGAGCGTTCATGTCAAGTTAATTGGTCAGTGCAAATGATCATTCTAAGCTGATCATTGGTGCTCTTTGAGTAAAGGCTTATAATTCAAGCATAATGCATGGCATCTCGCAGTTTCGGATAGATTGGATCACTTGTAGGCTTTGTCGTATCTATTTGAGTCTGAAAAATTGTCATAGTATAGAAAATTGAGCTAGCATAACGTGGGCGTTGGATTCATGTCATTCTGAGCTCTAAATCAAAAGTTACAGACGATTTTGTGCAGACATGTCAAGTTGATTGGTCAGTTCAAATGATCATTTTAAGCTGATCATTGGTGCTTATTTAGTAACGGCTTATAAGTTAAGCATAGTGCATGGCATCACGCAGTTTAGGATAGATTGGTTTACTTGGAGGCTTTCTCATATCTATTTGAGTTAGAAATTTTGTCACAATATAGAAAATTAAACAAGTATAACGTGGGCTTTGGATTCATGTTAGTCTGAGCACTAAATCAAAAGTTACAAATGATATAGTGCGGACATGTCAGGTTGATTGGTCAGTTCAAATGATCATTTTAAGCTGATTATTGGTGCTTATTGAGTAACGGCTTATAAGTGAAGAATAATGCATGGCATCACGCAGTTTAAGATAGATTGGTTTACTAGGAGGCTTTGTCGTATCTATTTGAGTCTGAAATTTTGTTACAATATAGAAAATTGAGCTAGCATAATGTGGGCGTTGGATTTATGTCATTCTAAGCTCTAAATAAAAAGTTACAAAGGATTTAGGGCGGACATGTCATGTTGATTGGTCAGTTCAAATGATCAATCTAAGTTGACCATTGGTGCTCATTGCGTAAAGGCTTATAAGTGAAGCATAATGCATGGCATCACGCAGTTTGTGATAGATTGGTTTACTTGAAACCTTTTGCGTATCTGTTTGAGTCTAAAATTTTGTCACAATATAGAAAATTGAGCTAGAAAACGTGGGCGTTGGATTCATGTCATTCTGAGCTCTAACTCAAAAGTTAAGGATGGTTTAGTGCAGACATGTCAGGTTGATTAGTCCTTTCAAATGATCATTCTAAGCTGATCATTGGTGCTCATTGAGTAAAGGCTTATAAGCAAAGCATAATGCATGACATATCGCATTTTGGGATATATTGGGTTACTTAGAGGCTTCGTCGTATCTATTTGAGTTTGAAAAATTGTCATAGTACAAAAAATTGAGCTACCATAACGTGGGTGTTGGATTCATGTCATTATGAGGTCTAAATACGAAGTTACGGACAATTTAGAGCGTTCATGTCAAGTTAATTGGTCAGTTCAAATGATCATTCCAAGCTGATCATTGGTGCTCATTGAGTAAAGGCTTATAATTGAAGCATAATGCATGGCATCTCGCAGTTTCGGATAGATTGGATCACTTGTAGGCTTTGTCGTATCTATTTTAGTCTGATAAATTATCATTGTATAGAAAATTGAGCTAGCATAACGTTGGCGTTGGATTCATGTCATTCTGAGCTCTAAATCAAAAGTTACAGACGATTTTGTGCGGACATGTCAAGTTGATTGGTCAGTTCAAATGATCATTTAAAGCTGGTCTTTGGTTCTTATTGATTAACGGCTTATAAGTGAAGCATAATGCATGGCATCACGCAGTTTTGGATAGATTGGTTTACTTGGAGGCTTTGTTGTATCTATTTGAGTCTGAAGTTTTGTCACAATATAGAAAATTGAGCTAGCTTAACATGGACATTGGATTCGTGTAATTCTGAGTTTTAAATCAAAAGTTATGGACGATTTAGTGCAGACATGAGATGTTGATCGACTAGTTAAAATGATCATGTTAAAGTGATCATTGATCCTCATTGAGTAAAAGGTTATAAATGAAGCACAATGCATGGCATCACTCATATTTGGTTACATTGGATTACTTGCACGCTTTCTCGTATATATTTATGTCTCAAATTTTGTCATAATATAGAAACTTGAGCTAGCTTAACGTGGGGATTGGATTCGTGTAATTTAGAGTTATGTATCAAAAGTTATGGCTGATTTATTGCAGACATGTCAAGTTGATCGACCAGTTAAAATGATCATTCTAAATTGATCATTGATGCTCATTGAGTAAATTCTTACAAATGAAACACAATGCATGGCATCACACAATTTTGGGTAGATTGGATAACTTGGACACTTTCTCGTATCTATTTGTCTCAAATTTTGTCACAATATAGAAAATTGAACTAGGTTAACGCGGGCATCAGATTCGTGTTATTCTAGCTCTAGATCAAAAATTACATATGATTTAGTGCAGACATGTCAAGTTGATCGACCAGCTAATATGGTCATTCTAAATTGATCATTGGTGCTCATTGAGTAAAGGCTTATAAATGAATTATAATGCATGGCATCACACAGTTTACGATAGATTGTATTTCTTGGATCCTTTGTCATATCTATTTTTCTCTCAAAACTTGTAACAATATAGAAAATTGAGCTAGCTTAACGTGAACATTGGATTCGTGTCATTCTAAGCTATAAATAAAAAGCTACGGACGATTTAGCGCAGACTTGTCCAGTTGATGGATCAGTTAATATAACCATTCTAACCTGATCATTGGTGCTCATTGGGCAAACACTTATAAATGAAGCATAATTCATAGCATCACGCAGCTTGGGATAGATTGTATTTCTTGGATGCTTTGTCATATCTATTTCTGTCTCAAAACTTGTTACAATATAGAAAATTGAGCTAGCTTAACGTGGACATTGGATTCGTGTAATTTTGAGTTTTAAATCAAAAGTAACGGACCATTTAGTGCAGACATGAGATGTTGATCGACCAGTTATAATGATCATGTTAAACTGATCATTAATGCTCATTGAGTAAAGACTTATAAATGAAGCACAATACATGGCATCACGCATATTTGGTTACATTGGGAAAGATTGGATTACATGGATACTTTGTCGTATCTATTTCGGTTTCCAAATTTGTCACAATATAGAAAATTGAGCTAGCTTAACGTGGGCATTGGAATCGTGTCATTCTGAGCTATAAATCAAAACTTACACAAGATTTAGTGTAGACATTTCAATTTGATTGGCCAGTTAAAATGATCATTCTAAATTGATGATTGATGCTCATTGAGAAAAGGCTTATAAATGGAGCACAATTTATGGCATGACGCAGTTTTGGATATATTGGATTACTTGGATGCTTTGTTGAATCTATTTCGGTCTCAAAATTTGTCACAATATTGAAACTTGAGCTACCTTAACGTATGCATTGGATTCGTGTCATTCTGAGCTATAAATCAAAAGTTACACACGAGATATTTCAAGTTGACCGGCCCGTTAAAATGATCATTCTAAACTGATCAATCATGGTCATTAAGTAAAAGCTTATAAATGAATCACAATCCAAGTCATGACGAAGTTTTAGATAGATTAGATTACTTGGACGCTTTTTCAAATGTATTTTGACTCAAATTTTGTCACAATGTAGAAAATTGAGCTAGCTTAACGTGGGCTTTGGATTTATGTCATTCTAACCTCTAAATCCAAAGTTACGGACGATTTAGTACAGACATGTCATGTTGATCTGCCTGTTAAATGATCATTCTTAACTGATCATTGATGCTCATTGAGTAAAGGCTTATAAATGAAGCACAATGCATGATATAACACAGTTTTTGATAGATTTGATTACTTGGAGGATTTCTCGAAGCAGCTTTAGTCTCAAATTTTATCATAATATAGAAAATTGAGCTAGCTTAACCTTAGCTTTGGATTTGTGTCATTCCGAGGTATAAATCAAAAGTTACGGACGATTTAGTGCGCACATGTCAAGTTGATTGGTAGTTAAAATGATCGTTCTTAACTTATCATTGGTGCTCATGTAGAAGAAGCTTAGAAATGAAGCGTAATGCAAGGTATCACGTAGTTCGGGATAAACTGGATTAGTTAGATGCTTGGTCATATCTAATTCTGTATCAAATTTTGTCACGATATAGAAAATTGAGCTAGCTTAACGTGGGCATTGGATTCGTGTCATTTTGAGTAATGAATAAAAGTTATGGATGATTTAGTGCAGACATGTCAAGTTGAACGGTTAGTTAAAATGATCATTCTAAACTGATCATTGAGTAAAGGCTTATAAATGAAGAATAATGCATGATATTATGCAGCTTTTGATACATTTGATTACTTGGAGGATTTGTCTTACATTTTAGTCTTACATTTTATGACAATGTAGAAAATTAGCTAGCTTAATGTGGGCTTTTGATTTCTGTCATTCTGAGCTCTAAATCACAAATTACAGATGATTTAATGCAGACATGTCAAATTTAATGCACACATGTCAAGTTTATCAACCAATTAAAATGATCATTCTAAACTGATCATTGATGCTCATTGAATAAAAGCATATAAATGAAGCACAATGCATTGCATCAAGCAGTTCTGGATAGATTGGATTACATGGATGCTTTGTTGTGTCTATTTATGTCTTAAATTTTGTAACAATATAGAAAATTGAATTAGGTTGACGTGGGCTTTGGATTTGTGTCATTATGAGCTCTAAATCAAAAGTTACAGACGATTTAGTGCAGACATGTCAAGTTGATCAGGCAGTTAAAATAATCATTGTAAACGGATCACTGATGCTCATTGAGTAAAGGCTTATAAATAAAGCACAATGCATGGGATCACATAATTTTGGATAGATTGGATTACTTGGATGCAATTTCGTATCCATTTTGTCTCAAATTTTATCACAATATTGAAAATTGAGCTAGCTTAACGTGGGCATTGGATTTGTGTCATTCTAAGCTATAAATCAAAACAAACGGATGATTTAGTTCAAACATGTCAAGTTGATAACCCAGTTAAAATGATCATTTTAAACTTATCATGGATGCTCATTTTGTAAATGCTTATAAATGAAGCACAATGCATGACATCACGCAGTTTTGGATAGATTGGATTACTTGATAATTTTGTCTTATCTATTCATGTCTCAAATTTTGTGAGAATATAGAAAATTAAACTAGCATAACGTGGGTTTTGGTTTTGTGTCATTCTAAGCTTTAAATCACAAGTTATGGATGATTTAGTTTGGACATGTTAAGTTGATCGGCCTGTTAAAATGATCATTTTTAACTGATCATTGGTGCTTATTGAGTATAGGTTTTTAAATGAAGCATAATGCATAGCATCATACAGTTCCGGATAGATTGGATAACTTGGACGCTTAGTCATATCTATTTCTTTCTCAAATTTTGTCACAATATTGAAACTTGAGCTAGCTAACGTGGGCATTGGATTCGTGTCATTGTGAGCCCTAAATCAAAAGTTATGGACGATTTCGTTCATACATGTCAAGTTGATCGACCAGTTAGTATGATCATTTTAAACTGATAATTGGTGGTCGTTGAGTAATGGTTGATAAAAGAAGCATAATGCATGGCGTCAAGTAGTTTTGGATAGATTGTATTGCTTGGATGCATTGTAGCTATTTCTGTCTCAAAACTCGTCACAATATAGAAAATTGAGCTAGCCTAACGTGGCCATTGGATTCGTCTCATTCCGCACAAATAAATCAAAAGTTACAGACGATTTAGTACAAGCATGACAAATTGATCGATCATCTAAAATGATCATTTTTAAACTAATCATTGATGCGCATTGAGTAAACACTTATAAATGAAGCACAATGCATTGCATAACGCTCTGTTTTGGATAGATTGGATTACTTGGATGATTTTTCATGTCAATTTCTGTCTCAAATATTTTCAAAATTTAGAAAATTAAGCTAAATTAACGTGGGCTTTATATTTGTTTCATTCTGAGATATAAATCAAAACTTATGGACAATTTATTTCAAACATGTCAAGTTGATCAACCAGTTAAAATGATCATTTTAAACTTATCAGTGATGCTCATTGAGTAAAGGTTATAAATGAAGCACAATGCATGGCATCACACAGTTTTGGATAGATTGGATTACTTGCACATTTTGTCTTATCTATTTATGTCTCAAATTTTGTCACAATATAGAAATTTAAACTAGCTTAACGTGGGTTTTGGTTTTGTGCCTTTCTAAGCTCTAAATCAAAAGTTACGGATGATTTAGTTCGGACATTTTAAGTTAATCGGCTAGTTAAAATGATCATTCTTAACTTATCATTGGTGCTCATTGAGTAGAGGCTTATAAATGAAGCATAATGTATGGCATCATGCAGTTCGGGATAGATTGTATAACTTGAACGCTTTGTCATATCTATTTCTTTCTCAAATTTTGTCACAATTTTGAAACTTGAGCTAGCTAACGTGGGCATTGGATTCGTGTCATTATGAGCTCTAAATCAAAAGTTCGGACGATTTAGTGCAGACATGTCAAGTTGATCGACCAGTTAATATGATCATTCTAAACAGATAATTGGTGCTCGTTGAGTAAAGGCCTATAAATGAAGCATAATGCATGGCATCACGCAATTTTCGATAGATTGTACTGCTTGGATGCCTTGTAGCTATTTCTGGCTCAAAACTTGTCACAATATAGAAGATTGAACTAGCTTAACAAGGCCATTGGATTCGTATCATTCTAAGCTATAAATCAAAAGTTAGGGACGATTTAGTGCAAGAATGACAAGTTGATCGACTAGTTAAAATGATCATTCTAAACTGATCATTGATGCTCATTGAGTAAAGGCTTACAAGTGAAGCACAATGCATTGCATCCCGGAGTTCTGGATAGATTGGATTACTTGGACGATTTGTCGTTTCTATTTCTGTCTCAAATTTTGTAACAATAAAGAAAATTAGATAACTTAATGTGGGCTTTGGATTTGTGTCATTTTGAGTTCTATATGAAAAGTTACGGACGATTTGGTGCAGACATGTCAAGTTGATCAATTAGTTAAAATGATCATTCTAAACAGAACAATAATGATCATTGAGTAAAGGCTAATAAAAAAAGCACAATGCATGGAATCACGCAAATGGATAGATTGGATTATTAGGACGCTTTGTCAAGTCAATTTCTGACTCAAATTTTGTCACAATATAGAAAATTCAGCTAGCTTAACGTGGGCTTTGGAATTGTGTCACTGAGTAAAGGCTTATAAATGAAACACATTGCATGGCATAATGCATTTTGGGAAAGATTGGATTACATGGATACTTTGTCGTTTCTATTTGATTGCCACATTTGTCACAATATAGAAAATTGAGCTAGTTTAACGTGGGCATTGGATTCGTGTCATTCTGAGCTATAAATCAAAACATACGGACGATTTAGTGTAGACATTTCAATTTAATTGGCCAGTTAAAATGATCATTCTAAACTGATCATTGATGCTCATTGAGAAAAGGCTTATAAATGCAGCACAATTTATGGCATGACGCTGTTTTGGATATATTGGATTACTTGGATGCTTTGTCGAATCAATTTTGGTTTCAAAATTTGTCACAATATTGAAAATTGAGCTAGCTTAACGTATGCATTGGATTCGTGTCATTCTGAGTTATAAATCAAAAGTTACAGACGATTTATTGCAGATATGTCAAGTTGATCGGCCAGTTAAAATGATCATTCTAAACTGATCAATCATGCTCATTAAGTAAAGGCTTATAAATGAATCACAATGCATGTCATGCCACAGTTTTAGATAGATTAGATTACTTGGACGCTTTATCAAATCTATTTTTGACTCAAATTTTGTCACAATATAGAAAATTGAGCTACCTTAACGTGGGCTTTGGATTTGTGTCATTCTAACCTCTAAATCCAAAGTTACAGACGATTTAGTACAGACATGTCATGTTGATCATCCAGTTAAATGATCATTCTTAACTTATCATTGATGCTCATTGAGTAAAGGCTTATAAATGAAGCAGAATGCGTGACATAACACACTTTTTGATAGATTTGATTACTTGGAGGATTTCTCGAAGCAGTTTTAGTCTCAAATTTTATCATAATATAGAAATTTGAGGTAGCTGTCTCAAATTTTATCATAATATAGAAATTTGAGGTAGCTGTCTCAAATTTTATCATAATATAGAAATTTGAGGTAGCTGTCTCAAATTTTATCATAATATAGGAATTTGAGGTAGCTGTCTCAAATTTTATCATAATATAGAAATTTGAGGTAGCTTAACGTGGGCTATGGATTTGTGTCATTCCGAGATATAAATCGAAAGTTACCGACGATTTAGTACGCACATGTCAAGTTGATTGGCAGTTAAAATAATCATTATTAACTTATCATTGGTGCTCATGTATGAGAAGCTTATAAATGAAGCATAATGCATGGTATCACGTAGTTTGGGACAGATTTGATTACTTAGCTGCTTGGTCATATCTAATTTTGTATCAAATTTTATCACGATATAGAAAATTGAGCTAGCTTAACGTGGGCATTGGATTCGTGTCATTTTGAGTAATAAATAAAAGTTACGGATGATTTAGTGCATACATGTCAAGTTGATCGGTTAGTTAAAATGATTATTCTAAACTGATCACTGGTGCTCATTGAGTAAAGGCTTATAAATGAAGAATAGTGCATGATATTATGTAGCTTTTGATAGATTTGATTACTTGGAGGATTTGTCTTACATTTTAGTCTTACATTTTATGACACTAGAGAAAATTGAGCTAGCTTAATGTGGGCTTTTGATTTGTGTCATTTTGAGCTCTAAATCAAAAGTTACGGACGATTTAATGCGGACATGTCAAATTTAATGCACACATGATAAGTTTATCAACCAGTTAAAATGATCACTCTAAACAGATCATTGATGCTCATTGAATAAAAGCACATATACATGAAGCACAATGCATTGCATCAAGCAGTTTTTGATAGATTTGATTACTTGGATGCTTTGTAGTGGCTATTATGTCTTAAATTTTGTAACAATATAGAAACTTGAGCTAGGTTAATGAGGGCTTTGGATTTGTGTCATTATGAGCTCTAAATAAAAAGTTACAAACGATTTAGTGCAGACATATAAGGTTAATCAGGCAGTTAAAATGATCATTGTAAACGGATCATTGAAGCTCATTGAGTAAAGGCTTATAAATAAAGCACAATGCATGGGATCACGCAATTTTGGATAGACTGGATTACTTGGATGCTATTTCGTATCCATTTTGTCTCAAATTTTATCACAATATAGAAAATTGAGCTAGCTTAACGTGGGCATTGGATTTGTGTCATTCTAAGCTATAAATCAAAAGTAACGGAAGATTTAGTTCAAACATGTCAAGTTGATCGACCAGTTAAAATGATCATTTTAAACTTATCATGGATGCTCATTTTGTAAACGCTTATAAATGAATCACAATGCATGACATTACACAGTTTTGGATAGATTGGATTACTTGATAATTTTGTCTAATCTATTTATGTCTCAAACATTGTCACAATATAGAAAATTAAACTAGCTTAACGTGGGTTTTGGTTTTGTGTCACTCTAAGCTTAAAAAGTTATGGATGATTTAGTTCGGACATTTCAAGTTGATCAGCCAGTTAAAATGATCATTTTAACTGATCATTGGTGTTTATTGAGTATAGGCTTTTAAATGAAGCATAATGCATAGCATCATACGTTTGGGATAGATTGGATAACTTGGACGCTTTGTCATATCTATTTCTTTTTCAAATTTTGTCACAATATTGAAACTTGAGTTAGCTACGGGGGCATTGGATGCGTGTCATTATGAGCTCTAAATCAAAAGTTACGGACGATTTAGTACAGACATGTCAAGTTGATCAACCAGTTAATATGATCATTCTAAATAGATAATTGGTGCTCGTTGAGTAAAGGTTTATAAATGAAGCATAATGCATGGCGTCACACAGTTTTGGATAGATTGTATTGCTTGGATGCCTTGTAGCTATTTCTGTCTCAATACTTGTCACAATATAGAAAATTGAGCTAGCTTAATGTGGCCATTGTATTCGTCTCATTTTGCGCAAATAAATCAAAAGTTACAGACGATTTAGTGCAAGCATGACAAATTGATCGACCAGTTAAAATGATCATTTTTAAACTGATCATTGATGCTCATTGGGTAAACGCTTATAAATGAAGCACAGTGCATTGCATAACGCTCTATTTTGGATAGATTGGATTACTTGTATGATTTGTCGTGTCTATTTCTGTATCAAATTTTGTAACATTTTAGAAAATTAAGCTAGCTTAACGTGGGCTTTATATTTGTTTCATTCTGAGATATAAATCAAAACTTATGGATAATTTAGTTCAAATATGTCAAGTTGATCGACCAGTTAAAATGATTATTTTAAACTTATCAGTGATGCTCATTGAGTAAAGGGTTATAAATGAAGCACAATGCATGGCATCACACAGTTTTGGATAAATTGGATTACTTGCACATTTTGTCTTATCTATTTATGCCTCAAATTTTGTCACAATGTGGGTTTTGGTTTTGTGTCTTTCTAAGCTCTAAATCGAAATTGACGGATGATTTAGTTCAAACATGTCAGGTTGATCGGGTAGTTAAAATGATCATTCTTAACTTATGGGTTGTTCTCATTAATGTATGGCATCATGCAGTTCGGGATAGATTGGATAACTTGGACGCTTTGTCATATATATTTCTTTCTTAAATTTTGTCACAATATTGAAACTTGAGCTAGCTAACGTGGGCATTGGGTGCGTGTCATTGTGAGCTCAAAATCAAAAGTTACGGACGATTTAGTGCAGACATGTCAAGTTGATCGACCAGTTAATATGATCATTCTAAACTGATAATTGGTGCTCGTTGAGTAAAGGTTTATAAATGAAGCATAATGCATGGTGTCACGCAGTGTTGGATAGATTGTATTGCTTGGACGCCTTGTAGCTATTTCTGGCTCAAAACTTTTCATAATGTAGAAAATTGAACTAGCTTAACGTGGCCATTGGATTCATGTCATTCTGAGCTATAAAACAAAAGTTAGGGACGATTTAGTGCAAGCATGACAAGTTGATCGACCAGTTAAAATGATCATTCTAAACTCATCATTGATGCTCATTGAGTAAAGGCTTATAAGTGAAGCACAATGCATTGCATCACGTAGTTTTGGATACATTGGATTACTTGGACGATTTGTCGTATCTATTTTTGTCTCAATTCTTGTCACAATATAGAAAATTAAGATAGCTTAACATGGGCATTAGATTTGTGTCATTTTGAGTTATAAATAACATCGGCATAAGACGCTTTGTTGAATCTATTTTTGTCTCAAACTTTATCACAATATAGAAAATTGAGCGAGCTTAACGTGGGCTTTGGATTTTTTATCATTCGGATCTCTAAATCAAAAGTTACGGACAATTTAGTGCGGACATGTCAAGTTGATCAGCCTGTTAAAACGATCATTCTTAACTGATCATTGGTGCTCATTGATTAGATGCTTATAAATGAAGAACAATGCATGGCATGACGAAGTTCTGGATAGACTGGATTACTTGGAGACTTTTTCGAATCTATTTATGTCTCAAATTTTATCACAATATAGAAAATTGAGCTAGCTTAACGTGTGCTTTAGATTTATGTCATTCTGATATCTAAATCAAAAGTTACGGACGATGTAGTGTGGAAATGTCAAATTGATCACGAGTTAAAATGATCATTCTTAAATGATCATTGGTTCTCATTGAGTAGAGCCTTACAAATGAAACATCATACATGGCGTGACCCAATTTTGGATAGATTGGATTACTTGGACGCTTTGTCAATTCTAGTTTTGTCTCAAATTTTGTCACAGTATAGAAAATTGATATAGCTTAGCGTGGGCTTTGGATTTGTGTCATTCTGACCTCTAAATCCAAAGTTGTGGAAGATTTAGTGCAGACATGTCAAGTTGATCGGCCAGTTAAAATGATAATTCTAAACTGATCATTGATACTCATTGAGAAAAGGCTTATCAATGAAGCACAATGCATGGCATGACTCAGTTTTGGATAGATTGGAATACTTGAACGCTTTGTCGAATCTATTTTGTCTTAAATTTAGTCACAATATGATACAAGCCTTGATTCAAGGATGTATGCGCGTGGGCTGTTTGGAGAAGTTTAGGTGAGAAACTCGACCTTAGACTTCTTGGATAGGGGTTTTGGGTTGGTATTCGATGGAAAGGTGAAGTGAACCACACGAGGGGTGATGAACCTCGTGATAAATCACAAACTTAGAGCTAGGAGGGCTGGTCTCAACTAGATTCTAAGCACACAAGATTCTTGAGAGAAAACTTGTTGGGGAAAAAGTTCTATCTTTATTAATATCAAAAAGGTTGTCGAACTACAATGCTGGAAGGAGCCTTATTAATATGCTCGACAGCTTGACCTTCTAGGGTCGACTCAAATAAGAAAAGGAAAACTTACAAAAGTGCACAAGAGGAAAAGATACAAAAGTGTATAATCGAAAAAGGACCTATTCCTAAAATGTCTTTGACTCAATAAAAGTAAATATTCTAGATCCTACCCTTCAAAACAGAAAGAGGTATATATTCGAATTGAAACTTACCTTAACTTACCTCATGGCCAAGAAATGGAAGGTGGCCGTCCTTGTGGCATGCACGCGGCTTGCTCCTAGTCTTTGACTTGGAGTAGGGTTAAAAATCTTTGGGCCCTGGCCTCTCTTGCCACTAAAGCCCAAGTCTCTGATGTCCCTTGCGGTGTTGAGAAGCCATTGGACTCTTCCTTGCACTTTTGGCCCATTGTCCTTAGTCGATCTTCCTCTAGGAGCTTGTCGACCAATAAGCTGAATTTGTGGAAGAGTGCCCTTCATCTGCTTCTTGTCATTGCCCCTTGAGGCACCACTGGTGTAGAGAACTCCTCTAGGTGCATGTCCTGGAGCTGGTAGCTCATTTGGTCCGATTCTTCTTGTGTAGAATTGGAAATGCACGTGTACTCGGCTGGATCGGCTGTACTGGCTGGATGGTGCGAGGTACTGGCCGGAATGCCTTCAGGACCAGCCAAGTTGATCCCGGAGTTGGTGGCATCACCAGAGGGGCCGGCGGTGTCATCCACGTCGCCACCAAGTGTGCCGGAAGCTTGGGCCTCTCCGCCGGCAATGCTGGTTGCTCTGGTCCTTGTGGTCGAGGGTCCGGCGGTACTGCTTGGGCCGGCAGGCGTGCCAGATGGTCCGGCTGTCTCGGGCAAGCTTCCTGGTCGGCCAGTCTGGTCTCCTGGCTGGATGTACGACCTGATGTCCTAATCATCCCCTCCCTCTTCAGTAGGTTTTGTCGTCAAAACTGGTTCATCTGCATGGATAGGGGTTAAGTCAGTAACATTGAACGTATTGGACACATTAAACTCACCTAGGAGCTCGATCCGGTAGTCGTTGTTTTTGATCCTCTCGAGCACTCTGAATGGTCCATCTCCTCTTGGTGCTAGCTTGGAACTCCTTCGGTTTGGGTACCTCTCCTGCCGTAGGTGTAGCCACACCCAATCGCCTGGTTGAAAGATCACCTCCTTTCTTCCCTTGTTGGCATGAGTCACGTACTGTCCGGTCCTCTTCTCCAAGTATTCTGCTACCTTCTAGTGTAACCTCCTTATGAACTCTGCCTTGGATGCTCTGTTGAGGTTGGTCATCTCAGCTGGTCGTAGTGGCGTTTGCTCCAATGGGGTGAGAGGGTTGAAGCCATATACTACTTCAAATGGGGTCTTCTTGGTTGCTGAGTGCACGGCTTGGTTGTAAGCGAACTCTATGAATGGCAGGCACTCCACCCAAGTCTTTAGGTTCTTCCCTAGTGTAGTCCGGAGAAGAGTTGATAGTGTCCTGTTGACAACTTTAGTTTGGCCATCAGTTTGTACCTTCGTGCCTAGCTTTCTCCAAAGGGTCCTCCAGAAATGGCTGAGGAACTTGGTGTCCCTGTCTGATACAATGGTCCTTGGCACTCCATGAAGCCGTACTATCTCCCTGAAGAACAGCTCAGCTGTTTGTGTGGCATCATTGACATTGGCATCTTGGAGAATCTGTCCACCACTACAAAGATTGCATCTTTGTGGTTGATCTTGGGCAGACCTAGAACAAAGTCCATTGAGATGTCCACCCATGGATGTTTAGGTATGGGCAGTGGGAGATACAACCCGTGAGGTTGCACTCGGGACTTTGCCTTCTTGCAAGTGATGCATCTTGCACAATGAGCTTCTACTGTCCTCTTGATGTGTGGCCAGTAGAAGTGCTCCTTGACAACTGCTAGAGTCTTGTCGACACCAAAGTGGCCCATGAGTCCTCCTCCATGAGCTTCTTGGATGATAACCTCCCTTAATGATCCTTGTGGTATGCATAGCCTTCTTTCTCGGAACAAGAATCCCTCATGGATGTAGAACTTGCCATGACTCCTTGTGCCACACTCCTTGTAGCTCTCAGCAGAGTCAGGATCATCCTTGTATAGGTCCTTGATGTGCTCGAACCCTAGGACCTTTGCCTCCATGGTGGATATCAAGGCAAACCTCCTTGATAGTGCATCGGCTACCACATTATCTTTGCCCTTCTTGTACTTGATGACGTACGGGAAGGTCTCTATGAACTCCATCCACCTGGCATGTCTCCTCTTGAGATTGGTTTGCCCTCTGAGGTGTTTGAGAGTCTCATGATCAGTGTGGATCACAAACTCCTTGGACAGCAAGTAATGCTGCCAAGTCTCCAATGCTCGGACAAGGGCATAAAGCTCCTTGTCATAAGTGGGGTAGTTCAGTGAGGCACCACCTAACTTCTCACTGAAGTATGCCACTGGTCTCCCTCCTTGGGTTAGCACTGCTCCTATGCCTATTCCAAAGGCTTCACACTCCACTTCAAACGTCTTGCTGAAGTCGGGCAGGACTAGCACTGGTGCATGTGTAAGGCTGTCCTTCAAGGCCTGGAATGCCTTCTCCTGAGCTTCTCCCCAGCTGAATCCCACGTTCTTCTTCACTACTGCCGTCAATGGTGAGGCAATACTGCTGAAGTTGGGCACGAATCTCCTATAGAAGCTGGCCAGTCCGTGGAAGCTCCTTACTTGGCTGATGTTGCCTGGTGTTGGCCATTCTTTTATGGCTCGAATCTTCTCTTCATCAACCTGTAGGCCCTGTGAACTTACAACAAAACCTAAAAAGACAAGTTTATCAGTACAAAAGATGCACTTCTTGAGATTGGCATAAAGCTCTTCTTGTCGAAGGGTTTTAAGAACCGTCTCAAGATGTGTGAGGCGTTCCCGTAGGCACTTACTATAAACTAGTATGTCATCAAAGTAAACCGCTACAAACTTACTGATGTACACCCTAAGAACTTGGTTCATAAGGCGCATGAAGGTGCTTGGGGCATTAGTCAAACCAAATGGCATGACTGTCCACTCGTAGAGCCCTTGCTTTGTCTTGAAAGCAGTCTTCCATTCATCCCCTTCTTTCATCCTGACCTGGTTGTATCGACTCTTGAGGTCTATCTTGGAGAAGACCGTGGCTCCACTCAGCTCATCTAGCATGTCATCCAGCCGTGGTATTGGATGCCGGTACTTGACAGTGATGTTGTTGATTGCTCGGCAGTCCACGCACATTCGCCAAGTCCCATCCTTCTTGGACACTACTAGCACTGGTACGACACATGGACTGAGGCTCTCTCGAACATAACCTTTCTCCAGGAGCTCCTTGACTTGCTTCTCAAGCTCCTTGGACTCCTCTGGACACATCCGGTAGGCTGGGAGGTTGGGCAGGGCTGCTCCGGGCAATAGATCAATCTAGTGTTCTATGCCACACAAAGGAGGCAAGCCTGCGGGTATCTCCTCTGGAAATACATCCTGGAACTTGATGAGGACAGTTGCTACTTCAGGAGGTAGCTCTACCTGTTCTTTTTCTACATTCAACACTTCTTTGAAAACCATTAGTAACATTAAATCCTTCGAGGCTAAAGCCCTCCGGACATGGCTGGGTTGAATAAGAAAATTAGACTTGATAAGTTTCTTTTCCTTACTCATTTGGAGTTGTAGCTCGTGTACCTGGGCAGGTGTAAGAGGAGCCAAGCTGACCTTTCTTTTGTCATGCACAAAAGTGTAGAGATTGGTTCGGCCATCATGCCTGGTCTCTTTGTCAAACTTCCATGGTCTTCCTAGCAGAAGATGGCCAACTTGCATGGGCACCATGTCGCACACGACTTGGTCTTGGTACTTGCCCACACTGAATGGCACAATGACTTGCTCATGGATCTTGAGCTCCACTTTGTCATCCAGCCACCTCAGCCTATATGGTCGAGGAAGCCTTGTCTTCTCTAGACCTAGCTTATCAACCATATATGATGAGGTTACATACCTTGCCCTTGATGGTGCAACGGCTGTGGAAGATGTTCTCCCTCTGGATGGTCTCTGAAGGATCCACCATTGCACTGAGGATGCATCTAGTGACCAGCACTTCCCCCACATCAGGGTACTCAATGTCACCATACTCCTCTTCTGGTTCATAGTCCTCTTCATCTTGGGACTCATATTCTCCAGCCTCCGTAATCAACATGACCCGGTTGTTTGGGCACTCCTTTGAGATGTGTCCACGACCCCTACACTTGAAACAAGTGATGTCACGTGATCTTTGAGGGTTAGAAGACTTACCAGGCTCTCTCTGGTCACGGGTGGGTTCAGGAGGCTTGCTCTTGAACCTTGACTCGATCTTTATGCTCTTCCCTTTGTCTACGGGCTTGGGCATGTTGCTTGGTGCCCAAGGTGTCTTAGGCTTGCTGCGGATGTCTTGGTTACGTTTGATGTGCTGCTCAGCCTGGACAGATAGGTGGAACAAGTCTTTGAAGTCATTGTAGATTTGCCTTTCCACCTTGCGGCTGATTCTTTCTTGGAGTCCATACAAGAATTGTGCCATCAATGCTTCTTCATCATCATTGAGCTCCAATCTGTTCCTTAGCTTCTCGAACTCTTCATAGTACTCCTCTACTGATCTGGTACCGTGCTTAAGAGTAAGAAAACGACGTTGCAAGTCTCTATGAAAGTAAGGTGAACAAACCTTTGTCGCATGAGGTCTTTCATGTCAACCCATGAGTCTATGGGCCTCATTCTCTTCCTCCTTCTGTCAGATACCTCACGATCCCACCAGATGAGGGCATTGCCCGTGAGTTGTGCTACTGCCAATGAGACTCTCTTAGGTCCTAGTTGGTTGTAATGATCAAAGATATGATCCATTCTTCTCTCCCAATCTAGGTAAGCCTCGGGGTCTACTTTTCCTGCAAAACTTGGAGGAGTTAGCTTAACATCAGGATGAGTTACCCGGTTATAGGCGTTTTCATCTCCATCCTCATGATTTCTAGGAGGCATTCTTGGTCTCTGGTGAAGACCATATGGCTCAAAGCCATCATCTTCTGCCTCTGGTTGCCGTGGAGGTCCTCTCGGCCTATGGTGATAGTTATGAGGTTGTGTGTCCTCATCTCCATCTGGCTGGGGTTCCTCCTGTTCGTGCCGTGTCCTAAGGTGCTCATGACCCTCAGGACGGTCTTGCTCAGCTCTCACGTACCTTATGGCCTGGAACCTCACCGGTCTTTCCACGCGCTCCAACCTCTCGCCTATTGATGCGAGTTGTGTTTGGAGAGTGGTGAACATGGCCATCATGGCTTCAGTTGCTTCTCTATTTTATTCTGCCATTGCGTGCTACAAAGAAAGAAGACAAGTTAGGATGCTCCTAAATTATTAGGAGGGTTTTCTTTTTATAAGGATTCGAAAATTTGCAAAAAGGAAAAAAATCTGAGAATTGGAAATTCAAAAATATGAAGATTTGAAAAAAGGAAACTTTCTTGATAACTTGTGCTAGCTGTCCAATTTGAATTCCTTTGGTATTTTTCCTATTTTCTTTTTTATTCTTTTTTAATTTAACTTAAAAATAAAGGAAATATGATTTAAACATAAAGGAAAACGTGAATGGTAATGCAAAAGTGAATCTAAACCCTAGTGATACACGTAGAAGGCTAGATGCACTAGGTTTGCAGTTTGATGTTATTTTTTGATTTTTCTTGAATGCGACTTAATCTAATGCAAGAACTAAAAACAAAACAAGCTAAAGGATAGAAACAACCTAGTTTAGGAGCTTTAAGCTCTGATACCAAAATGATACAAGCCTTGATTCAAGGATGTATGCGTGTGGGCTGTTTGGAGAAGTTGAGGTGAGAAACTCGACCTTAGACTTCTTGGATAGGGGTTTTTTGGTTGGTATTCGATGGAAAGGTGAAGTGAACCACACGAGGGGTGATGAACCTCGTGATAAATCACAAACTTAGAGCTAGGAGGGCTGGTCTCAACTAGATTCTAAGCACACAAGATTCTTGAGAGAAAACTTGTTGGGGAAAAAGTTCTATCTTTATTAATATCAAAAAGGTTGTCGAACTACAATGCTGGAAGGAGCCTTATTAATATGCTCGACAGCTTGACCTTCTAGGGTCGACTCAAATAAGAAAAGGAAAACTTACAAAAGTGCACAAGAGGAAAAGATACAAAAGTGTATAATCGAAAAAGGACCTATTCCTAAAATGTCTTTGACTCAATAAAAGTAAATATTCTAGATCCTACCCTTCAAAACAGAAAGAGGTATATATTCGAATTGAAACTTACCTTAACTTACCTCATGGCCAAGAAATGGAAGGTGGCCGTCCTTGTGGCATGCACGCGGCTTGCTCCTAGTCTTCGACTTGGAGTAGGGTTAAAAATCTTTGGGCCCTGAACTCTCTTGCCACTAATGCCCAAGTCTCTGATGTCCCTTGTGTTGTTGAGAAGCCATTGGATTCTTCCTTGCACTTTTGGCCCATTGTCCTTAGTCGATCTTCCTCTAGGAGCTTGTCGACCAATAAGCTGAATTTGTGGAAGAGTGCCCTTCATCTGCTTCTTGTCATTGCCCCTTGAGGCACCACTGGTGTAGAGAACTCCTCTAGGTGCATGTCCTGGAGCTGGTAGCTCATTTGGTCCGATTCTTCTTGTGTAGAATTGGAAATGCACGTGTACTCGGCTGGATCGGCTGTACTGGCTGGATGGTGCGAGGTACTGGCCGGAATGCCTTCAGGACCAGCCAAGTTGATCCCGGAGTTGGTGGCATCACCAGAGGGGCCGGCGGTGTCATCCACGTCGCCACCAAGTGTGCCGGAAGCTTGGGCCTCTCTGCCGGCAATGCTGGTTGCTCTGGTCCTTGTGGTCGAGGGTCCGGCGGTACTGCTTGGGCCGGCAGGCGTGCCAGATGGTCCGGCTGTCTCGGGGAAGATTCCTGGTCGGCCAGTGTGGTCTCCTGGCTGGATGTACGACCTGATGTCCTCATCACAATATAGCAAATTGAGCTAGCTTAACGTGGACAATGGATTCGTGTCATTCTGAGCTATAAATCAAATGTTATGGATGATTTAGTGCAAACATGTCAAGTTGATCAGCTTGTTAAGATGATCCATTCTAAACTGATCATTGATGCTCATTGAGTATAAGCTTATAAATGGAGCACAATGCATGGTATCATGCAGTTTTGGATCGATTGGATTACTTGGACGCTTTTTCATTTCTATTTATGTCTCAAATTTTGTAACAATATAAAAAATTGAGCAAGCTTAACTTGGCCATTGCACTCGTGTCATTCTAATTTATAAATCAAAAGTTACGGACGATATACTGCAGACATGTCAAGTTGATTGGCCAGTTAAAATGATCATTCTAAACTGATCATTGATGCTCATTGAGTAAACGCTTTTAAATGGAGCACAATGCATGGCATCATGCAGTTTTGGATCGATTTGATTAGTTGGACACTTTGTCGTATCTATTTTTGTCTCAAATTTTCTAACAATGTACAAAATTGAGCTAGCTTAACGTGGGCTATGGACTTGTGTCATTCTGAGCTTTAAATCCAAAGTTACAGACGATTTAGTACATACATGTCAAGCTGATCCGCCAGTTAAAATGATCATTCTAAACTGATCATTGATGCTCATTGAGTAAAGGCTTATAAATGAACCACAATGCATGGCATGACGCAGTTTTGGATAGATTGGATTACTTGGACGATTTGTCGATTCTGTTTCTATCTCAAATTTTTTCAAAATATAGAAATTGAGCTAGCTTAAAGTGGGCATTGGATTTTTGCCATTATGAGCTACAAATCAAAAGCTACGGACGATATATTGCTGACATATCAAGTTGATCGGCCAGTTAAAATGATCATTCTTAACTGATCATTGGTGTTTATTGATTAGAGGCTTCGAAATGAAGCACAATGCATGGCATGTCAAAGTTTTGGATAGATTGGATAACTTGGACCTTTTGTCGTATTTATTTTGTCTCAAATTTTGTCACAATATAGAAAATTGAGCTAGCCGAACGTGGGCTTTGGATTTGTGTCATTCTAAGATCTAAATCAAAAGCTATGGATGATTTACAGCGGACATGTCAAGTTGATCGGCCAGTTAAAATGAACATTCTAAACTGATCATTGATGTTCATTGAGTAAAGGCTTATTAATGAAGCACAATGCATGGCAAGACGCAGTTTTGGATATATTGGATTAGTTGAACCCTTGGTCGAATCTATTTTTTTCTCGAATTTTGTCACAATATAGAAAATTGAGCTAGATTAATGCGGCCATTAGATTTGTGTCATTCTGAGTTGTAAATCAAAACTAATGGATGATTTAGTACATACATGTCAAGTTGATCGCAAGTTAAAATGATCATTCTAAACTGATCATTGATGCTCATTGAGTAAAGGTTTATTAATGAAGCCCAATGCATGGCAAAACGCAGTTTTGGATAGATTAGATTACTTGGGCGCTTTGTCGAATCTATTTATATCTGAAATTTTGTCTCAATATAGAAAATTGAGTTGGCTTAACGTGGGCATGGAATTCGTGGCTTTCTGAACTATAAATCAAAAGTTATGGACTATATAGCGCAGACATTTCAAGTTGATCGGCCAGTTAAAATGATCATTCTAAACTAACCATTGATTCTTATTGAGTAATGGTTTATAAATGATGCACAATGCATGGCATGAAGCAGTTTTGGATAGATTGGATTACTTGGACACTTTGTCATATATATTTTTGTCTCAAATTTTGCCACATTGTAGAAAATTGACCTAGCTTAAAGTGGGCTATGGGTTTGTGTCATTCTGAGCTTTAAATGCAAAGTTACGTACACTTTAGTACATACATGTCAATATGATCGGCCAGTTAAAATGATCATTCTAAACTGATCATTGATGCTAATTGATTAAAAGCTTATAAATGAAGCACAATGCATGGCATGACACAATTTTTGATAGATTGGATTACTTAAATGCTTTGTCGAATTTATTTCTATCTCAAATTTTGTCACAATATAGAAAATTGAGTTAGCTTAACGTGGGCACAATATTCCTCTTTCTGATCTACAAATCAAAAGTTACGGACTATATAGTGCAGACATGTCAAGTTGATCGGCCAATTAAAATAATCATTCTAAACTAATTATTGATTCTCATTGAGTAACAGCTTATAAATGATGCACAATGCATGGCATGGCGCATTGTTCGATATACTGGATTACTTGGACGCTTTGTAAAATCTATTATTGTCTAAAATTTTATCATAATTAAGAAAATTGAGCTAGCTTAATGTGGGCTATGGATTTGTGTCATTCAGAGCTTTAAATCCAAAGTTACGTACAATTTAGTACATACATGTCAAGTTGATCGGCCAGTGAAAATGATCATTCTAAACTAATCATTGATGCACATTGAGTAAAGGCTTATAAATGAAGCACAATGCATGGCATGACGCAGTTTTGGATAGATTTGATTACTTGGACGCATTGTCGAATCTATTTATGTCTCAAATTTGTCACAATATAGAAAATTGAGCTAGCTTAACATGGGCATTGTACTTGTGTCATTCTGAGTTATAAATCAAAAGTAGCAGACGATAGTGCAGACATGTCAAATTGATCGGGCAGCTAAAATGATCATTTTAAACTGATTATTGATGCTCATTGAGTAAAGGCTTATAAATGAAGCATAATGCATGGCATGACGCAGTTTTGGATAAATTGGATTACTTGGACACTTTGTCAAATCTATTTTTGTCTCAAATTTTGCCACAATGTAGAAAATTGAGATAGCTTAACGTGGGCTATGGATTTGTGTCAATCTGAGCTTTAAATATAAAGTTACGGACAATTTAGTACATAAATGTCAAGTTGATCGGCTAGTTAAAATGATCATTCTAAACTGATCATTGATGCTCATTGAGTAAAGGCTTATAAATGAAGCACAATGCATGGCATGACGCAATTTTTGATAGATTGGATTACTTAGACGCTTTGTCGCATCTATTTCTGTCTCAAATTTTGTCACAATATAGAAATTTGAGTTAGCTTAACGTGGGCATTGTATTCGTGTCTTTCGGATCTATAAATCAAAAGTTACGGACTATATAGTGCAGACATGTCCAGTTGATCGGCCAGTTAAAATGATCATTCTAAACTAATTATTGATTCTCATTGAGCACAATGCATGATATGACGCAGTTTTCGATAGATTGGATTAGTTGGACGCTTTGTCAAATCTATTAGTGTCTCAAATTTTGTCACAATGTAGAAAATTGAGCTAGCTTAATGTGGGCTATGGATTTGTGTCATTCTTAGCTTTAAATCCAAAGTTATGGACAATTTAGTACATACATGTCAAGTTGATCCGCCAGTTAAAAAGATCATTCTAAAATAATCATTGATGCTCAGTGAGTAAAGGCTTATAAATGAAGCATAATGCATGGCATGATGCAGTTTTGGATAGATTGGATTACTTGGACGCTTTGTCGAATCTGTTTCTATCTCAAATTTTGTCACAATAGAGAAAATTGAGCTAGCTTAATGTGGGCATTGGATTCATGCCATTATGAGCTATAAATCAAAAGACACGGACGATATTGTGCAGACATGTCAACTTGATCAACCAGTTAAAATGATCTTTCTAAACTGATCAATGATGCTTATTGAGTAAAGGCTTATAAATGAAGCACAATGCATGGCATGAGGAAGTATTGGATAGATTGGATTACCTGGATGCTTTGTCGAATCTATTTCAGTTTCAAATTTTGTCCCAATATAAACAAGTGAGCTACCTTAACGTGGGATTTAGATTTTTGTCATTCTGAGCTCTAAATAAAAAGTTACCAACGATTTAGAGCGGACATTTCAAGTTGATCGGCCAGTTAAAATGATCATTATAAACTGATCATTGATGCTTATTGAGTAAAGGCTTATAAATAAAGCATAATGCATAGCCCGATGCAGTTTTGGATAGATTGGATTACTTGGACGCTTTGTCGAATCTATTTATGTGTCAAATTTTGTCACAATATAGAAAATTGAACTAGGTTAATGTGGGCTTTGGATTTGTGTCATTTTGAGTTCTAAAACTAAAGTTACGGACGATTTAGTGCAGACATGTCAAGTTGATCAACCAGTTAAAATAATCATTCTAAACTGATCTTTGATACTCATTGTGTAAAGCCTTATGAATGAAGAACACTGAATGGAAAGATGCAGTTCTGTATAGATTGGATTACTTGGACGCTTCGTCGAATCGATTTTTGTCTCAAATTTTGTCACAATATAGAAAATTGAGCTAGCTTATTGTGGGCATTGGATTCGTGTCATTTTGAGCTATAAATCAAAAGTTATGGACAGTATAGTGCAGATATGTCAAGGTTATCGGCCAGTTAAAATGATCATTATAAACTAATCATTGATGCCCAGGGATTAAAGGCTTATAAATGAAGCACAATCCCTTGCATGTTGCAGTTTTGGATAGATTGGATTACTTGGACGCTTTGTCGAATCTATTTTTGTTTCAAACTTTGTCACAATATAGAGAATTGAGCTAGCTTAACGTGGACTATGGATTTGTGTCATTTTTCGCTTTAAATCCAAAGTTACGACGATTTAGTATATACATGTCAAGTTGATCGGCAAGTTAAAATGATCATTCTAAACTGATCAATGATGCTCATTGAGAAAAGGCTTATAAATGAAGCATAATGTATGGCATGACACAGTTTTCGATTGATGGGATTGCTTGGACACTTTGCCGAATCTATTTCTGTCTCGAATTTTGTCACAATATATAAAATTGAACTAGCTCAACGTGGGCATTGGATTTGTGTCATTCTGAGTTATAAATCAAAAGTAACGGAAGATTTAGTACATACATGTCAAGTTGATCGGCCGGTTAAAATGATCATTCTTAACTGATCATGGATGCTCATTGAGTAAAGACTTATTAATAAAGCCCAAGGCATGGCAAAACACAGTTTTTGATAGATTAGATTACTTGGACGCTTTGTCGAATCTATTTCTGTCTCAAATTTGGTCACAATATAGGAAATTGAGATAGCTCAACGTAGGCATTGGATTCTTGTCTTTCTGAGTTATAAATCAAAAGTTACGGACGTTATAGTGCAGACATGTGAAGTTGATCGGCCAGTTAAAATGATCATTCTAAACCGATCATTGATGCTCATTGAGTAAAGGCTTATAAATGAAGCACAATGCATGGCATGATGCAGTTTTGGATAGATTGGATTACTTGGATGCTTTTTCAAATCTATTTCTGTCTTGAATTTTGTCACAATATAGAAAATTGAGCTAGCTTAACATGGCCATTGGATTTGTGTCATTCTTAGTTATAAATCAAAAGTAACGGACGATTTAGTGTAGACATGTCAAGTTGATCGGGCAGTTAAAATGATCATTCTAAACTGATCATTGATGCTCATTGAGTAAAGCCATATTAATGAAGCACAATGCATGGCATGACGCAGTTTTGTATAGTTTGGATTACTTGGACGCTTTGTGGAATCTACTTCTGTCTCCAATTTTTCACAATACAGAAAATTGACCTAGCTTAATGTGGGCTTTGGATTTGTCTCATTCTGAGATCTAAATCCAAAGTTATGGACGATTTAGTGCAGACATGTCATGTTGATCGACCAGTTAAAATAATCATTCTAAACTTATCATTGATGCTCCTTGTGTAACGGATTATAAATGAAGCACAATGCAAGGCATGACGAATTTTTGGATATAATGGATTACTTGGATGCTTTGTCAAATCATTTCTGTCTAAAATTTTGCCACAATATAGAAAAATTGAGCTAGGTTAACGTGAGCTTTGGATTTGTGTCATTCTGAGTTCTAAAACCAAAGTTATGGACGATTTAGTGCCGAAATGTCAAGTTGATCGGCCAGTTAAAATAATCTTTCTAAACTGATCATTGATTCTTATTGAGTAAATGCAAATTAATGAAGCACAATGCATGGCAAGACACAGTTTTTGATAGAATGGATTACTTCTACGCTTTGTCGAATCTATTACTTTGTCAAGGGGATTTTATTCGTGTCATACCGAGCTATAAATCGAACGTTTCGGACGATATAGTGAAGGCATGTCAAGTTGATCGGCAAGTTAAAATGATCATTCTAAACGGATCATTGATTCTCATTGAGTAAAGGCCTACAAATGAAGCACAATGCATGGAGTGACACAGTTTTGGATAGATTGGATTACTTGAACGCTTTGTCGAATCTATTCCTCTCTCAAATTTTGTCACAATATAAAAATTGAGATAGCTCAACGTGGGCTTTGAATTTCTCTCATTCTAAGCTCTAAATCCAAAGTTACAGATGATTTAGTGCAGACATGTCAAGTTGATCGGCTAGTTAAAATGATCATTATAAACTGATCATTGATGCTCATTGAGTAAAGGCTTATAAATGAAGCACAATGCATGGCATGAAGAAGTTTGGATAGATTGGATTACCTGGATGCTTTGTCGAATCTATTTCAGTCTCAAATTTTGTAACAATATAGAAAATTGAGCTAGCTCAACGTGGGCTTTGGATTTGTGTCATTCTAAGCTCTAAATCAAAAGCTGTGGAGGATTTAGTGCAGACATTTCAAGTTGATCGGGTAGTTAAAATGATCATTCTAAACAGATCATTATTGCCGATTGATTAACGGCTTATAAATGAAGCACAATGCAAGGCATGACACAGTTTTGGATAGATTGGATTACTTGGACGATTTGTCGAATATATTTTATCTTAAATTTTGTCACAATATAGAAAACTGAGCTAGGTTAACGTGGGCTCTGGATGTTTGCCATTCTGAGCTCTAAATCAAAAGTTACGGACGATTTAGTGCGGAAATGTCAAGTGGATCGGCCAGTTAAAATGATCATTCTAAACTAATCATTGATGCTCATTTAGTAAAGGCTTATAAATAAAGCACAATGCATGGAAAGCCGCATTTCTGGATCGATTGGATTACTTGAACGCCTTGTCGAATCTATTTTTCTCTCAAATTTTGTCACAATATAAAAAAATGAGCTACCTTATCGTGGGCATTGGATTCGTGTCATTCTGATTTATAAATAAAAAGTTTCAGACGATTTAGTGCACACATGTCAAGTTGATCAGGCAGTTAAAATGATCATTCTAAACTGATCATTGATGCTCATTGAATAAAGGCTTATTAATGAAGCCCAATGCATGGCAAGACGTAATTTTGAATAGATTGGATAACTTGGATGCTTTGTTGAATCTATTTCTGTCTCAAATTTTATCACAACATAGAAAATTGAGCTAGCTTAACGTGGGCACTGGATTTGTGTCTTTCTGAGCTATAAATCAAAAGTTACGGACAATATAGTGAAGATATGTGAATTTGATCGGCCAGTTAAAATGATCATTCTAAACTGATCATTGATGATCATTGAGTTACGGTTTATAAATGAATCACAATGCAAGGCATGATGAAGTTATGGATAGATTGTATTACTTGGACGCTTTGTCGAATAAATTCTGACTTAAATTTTATCACAATATAGAAAATTGAGCTAGATTAACGTGGGCATTGGATTTATGTCATTCTGAGTTATAAATCGAAAGTAACGGACGATTTAGTGTAGACTTGTCAAGTTGATCGCGCAGTTAAAATAACCATTCTAAACTGATCATTGATGCTCATTGAGTAAAGGCTTATTAATGAAGCACAATGCATGGCATGATGCAGTTTCGGATAATTTGGATTACTTGGACGCTTTGTGGAATCAATTTCTGTCTCACATTTTGTCACAATATAGACATTTGAGCTACCTTAACGTGGGCTTAGGATTTGTCTCATTCTGAGTTCTAAAACCAAAGTTATGAACCATTTAGTGCAGACATGTCAAGTTGACGTTTGATTTTCCAGAAGTGGAAGAAGAACTCGACCAGTTAAAATAATCATTCTAAACTTATCATTGATGTTGCTTGTGTAACGGCTTATAAATTAATCACAATGCAAGGTATGACGCAGTTTTGTCACAATATAGAAAATTGAGCTAGATTAATGTGGGCTTTGGATTAGTGTCATTCTGAGTTCTAAAACAAAAATTACGCACGATTTAGTGCAAACATGTCAAGTTGATCGGCATGTTAAAATAATCATTCTAAATTGATCATTGATGCTCATTGAGTAAAGGCTTATAAATGAAGCACAATGCATGGCATGAAGAAGTTTTGGATAGATTGGATTACCTGGATGCTTTGTCGAAAATATTTCAATCTCAAGTTTTGTCACAATATAAAAAAGTGAGCTAGCTTAACGTGGGCTTTGGATTTGTGTCATTCTGAGCTCAAATCAAAAGTTATGGACGATTTAGTGCAGACATGTGAATTTGATCGGGCAGTTAAAATGATCATTCTAAACTGATCACATTGATGGCCATTGAGTAACGACTTATAAATGAAGCACAATGCAAGGCATGACTCAGTTTTGGATAGTTTGGATTAGTTGAACACTTTGTCGAATCTATTTTTGTCTCAAATTTTGTCACAATATTGAAAATTGAGCTAGCTTAACGTGGGCATTGGATTTGTGTCATTCTTAGTTATAAATCAAAAGTTACGGACGATATAGTGCAGACATGTCAAATTGATCGGGCACATAAAATGATCATTCTAAACTGATCATTGATGCTCATTGAGTAAAGGCTTATAAATGAAGTAGAAAGTGTGGCATGACGCAGTTTTGGATATATTGGATTACTTGGATGCTTTGTCAAATCATTTATGTGTCAAATGTTCTCACAATATAGAAAATGAAGCTAGCTTAACGTGGGATTTGGATTTGTGTCATTCTGAGTTCTAAATCCATAGTTACGTACGATTGAGTGCTGACATGTCACGTTGATCGGCCAGTTAAAATAATCATTCTAAACTGATCATTGTTGCTCATTGAGTAAAGGCTTATTAATGAATCACAATGCATGACAAGACGCAGTTTTGTATAGATTGGATTACTTAGACGCTTTGTCGAAACTATTTTTATCTTAAATTTTGTCACAATATAGAAAATTGAGCTAGCTTAACGTGGGCTATGGATTTGTGTCATTCTGAGTTATAAATGAAAAGTGATGGACGATTTAGTACAGACATGTCAAGTTAATCGGGTAGTTAAAATGTTCATTCTAAACTAATCATTGAGTCTCATTGAGTAAAGGCTTATAAATGAAGCACAATGCATGGCATGACGCAGTGTTAGATAGATTGGATAACTTGGACGCTTTGTCAACTCATTTCTGTCTCAAATTTTGTCACAATATAGAAAAGTGAATTAGGTTAACGTGGGCTTTGGATTTGTGTCATTCTGAGTTATAAATCCAAAATTACAGAGGATTTAGTGCATATATTTCAAGTTGATCGGCAAGTTAAAATGATCATTATAAACTAATCATTGATTCTCGTTGAGTAAAGACTTATAAATAAAGCATAATGCATGGCATGACACAATTTTGGATAGGTTGGATTACTTGGACGCTTTGGCGAATCTATTTCTGTATCAAATTTTGTCACAATATAGAAAATTGAACTAGCTTAACGTGGGATTTGGGTTTTTGTCATTTTGAGTTCTATAACTAAAGTTACGGATGATTTAGTGTAGACATTCAAGTTGATCGACCCGTTAAAATAATCAATCTAAACAGACTACTGATGCTCATTGAGTACATGCTTATTAATGAAGCTCAATGCATGGAAAGACGCAATTTTTGATAGATTGAACTACCTGGATGCTTCGTCGAAACGATTTTTGTCTCAAATTTTGTTACAATACAGAAAATTGAGCTAGCTCAACATGGGTATTGGATTTGTGTCATTCTGACCTATAAATCAAAAGTTATGGACGATATAGTGCACACATGTCAAGTTGATCAGCCAGTTAAATTTGTTCATTCTAAACTGATTATTGAGGCTCATTGAGTAAAGGCTTATAAATGAAGCACAATCCATGGCATGAAGAAGTTTTGGAGTGATTGGATTACCTAGATGCTTTGTCAAATCAATTTCTATCTCAAATTTTGTCACAATATAGAATACTGAGTTAGATTAACGTAGATTTTGGAATTGTGTCATTCTGAGCTCAAAATAAAAAGTTATAGATGATTTAGTGTGAATATTTCAAGTTGATCGGCCAGTTAAAATGATCATTTTAAACTGATCACTGATGCTCTTTGAGTAAATGCTTATAAATAAACCACAATGCATGGCATGACGCAGTTTTGGGTAGATTGGATTACTTGGACTCTTTGTCGACTCTATTTATGTCTCAAATTTTGTCACAATATAGAAAATTGAACTAGCTTAACATGGGCTTTAGAATTGTGTCATTTTGAGTTCTAAAACTAATGTTACGGACAATTTAGTGCAAACATGTCAAGTTGATCGACCAGTTAAAATAATCATTCTAAACTGATAATTGATGCTCAGTGAGTAAAGGCTTATTAATAAAGCACAATGCATGGGAAGACAAAGTTTTGAATAGATTAGATTACTTGGATGCTTTGTCGAATCGATTTTTGTCTCAAATTTTGTCACAATATAGAAAATTGAGCTAGCTTAACATGGCCATTGGACTCGTGTCATTCTGAGCTATAAATCAAAAGTTACAGAAAATATATTGCAGACATGTCAAGTTGATCGGCCAATTAAAATGAATTCTAAACTAATCATTGATGCTCATTGATTAAAGACTTATAAATGAAGAACAATGCTTGGCATGACGCAGTTTTGGATAGATTGGATTACTTGGATGCTTTGTCGAATCAATTTTTGTCTCAAACTTTGTCACTATACAGAAAATTAAGCTAGCTTAATGTGGGCTACGGATTTATGTCATTCTGAGCTTTAAATCCAAAGATATGGACGACTTAGTACAGACATATCAAGTTGATCGGCGAGTAAAAATGATCATTCTAAACTGATCATTAATACTCATTGAGTAAAGGCTTATAAATGAACCATAATGCATGGCAAGATGCAGTTTTGGATAAATTTGATTACTTAGACGTTCTGTCGAATCTATTTCTTTCTGAAATTTTATCACAATATAGAAAATTGAGCTAGCTTAACGTGGGCTTTGGATTTGTCTCATTCTAAGCTCTAAATCAATAGTTACGGACGATTTCGTGCAAACATGTCAAGTTGATCGGCCAGTTAAAATGATCATTCTAAAATTATCATTGATGCTCATTGAGTAAAGGCTTATAAATAAAACACAATTCATGGCAAGGCGCAGTTTTCGATAGATAAAATTACTTGGATGCCTTGTCGAATCTATTTTTGTCTTAAATTTTTTCACAATATAGAAAATTGAGCTAGATTAACGTGGACATGGGATTCATGTCATTATGAGTCGTAAATCAAAAGTTACAGACGATATAGTGCAGACATGTCATGTTGATCGGGTAGTTAAAATGATCATTCTAAACTAATCATTGATTCTCATTGAGTAAAGGCTTATAAATGAAGCACAATGCATGGCATGACATAGTTTTGGATAAATTCAATTACTTGAACGCTTTGTCAAATCATTTATGTCTCAAATTTTGTCACAATATAGAAAATGAAGCTAGCTTAACGGGGGCTATGGATTTGTGTCCTTCTGAGTTCTAAATCAAAAGTTACGGACGATTTAGTGCAGACATGTCAAGTTGATCGGCCAGTTAAAATAATCATTCTAAACTGATCTTTGATGCTCATTGAGTAACGGCTTATTAGTGATGCACAATGCATGACAAGACGCAGTTTTGGATAAATTGGATTACTTAGACGCTTTTTCGAATCTATTTCTGTCTCAAATTTTGTCACAATATAGAAAATTGAGTTAGCTTAACGTGGGCACTGGATTCTGTCTTTCTGAGCTCTACATCCAAACTTACGGATGATTTAGTGCAGACATGTCTTGTTGATCATCCAGTTAAAATGATCATTCTAAACTAATCATTGATGCTCATTGAGTAAAGGATTATAAATGAAGCATAATGCATAGCATGACACATTTTTGGATAGATTGGATTACTTGGAAAATTTTTCGAATCTATTTTTTTCTCAAATTTTGTTACAATGTAGAAAATTGAGCTAGCTAAATGTGGGATATGGACCTGTGTCATTCTTAGCTTTAAATACAAAGTTACGGATGATTTAGTACAAACATGTCAAGTTGATCGGTCAGATAAAATGATCATTCTAAACTGATCATTCATGCTCATTGAGTAAACGCTTATAAATGAACAACAATGCATGGCAAGACACAGTTATCGAAAGATTGAATTATTTAGATATTCTTTCAAATCTACTTTGTCTAAATTTTGTCACAATATAGAAAATTGAGCAACCTTAACGAGGAGATTGGATTAGTGTGATTCAGAGTTATAAATCAAAAGTTACGAACGATTTAGTGCAAACATGTCAAGTTGATCAGGCAGTTAGAATGATCATTCTAAACTAATCATTGATGCTCATTGAGTAAAGGCTTATTAATGAAGCCCAATGCATGGCAAGATGCAGTTTTGGATAGATTGGATTACTTGGACGCTTTGTGGAATCTATTTCTGTCTCAAATTTTGTTACAATATAGAAAATTGAGTTAGCTTAACGTGGAGATTGGATTAGTGTGATTCGGAGTTATAAACCAAAATTTACAAACGATTTAGTGCAGACATGTCAAGTTGATCAGGCAGTTAAAATAATCATTATAAACTAATAATTGATGCTCATTGAGTAAAGGCTTATTAATGAAGCCCAATGCATGGCAAGACACAGTTTTGGATAGATTAAATTATTTGGACGCTTTGTCAAATCTATTTCTGTCTCAAATTTTGTTACAATATAGAAAATTGAGTTAGCTTAACGTGGAGATTGGATTAGTGTGATTCGGAGTTATAAACCAAAATTTACGAACGATTTAGTGCAGACATGTCAAGTTGATCAGGCAGTTAAAATGATCATTATAAACTAATCATTGATGCTCATTGAGTAAAGGCTTATTAATGAAGCCCAATGCATGCCAAGACGCTGTTTTGGATAGATTGGATTTCTTGGATGCTTTGTCGAAACTATTTCTGTCTCAAATTTTGTCACAATGTAGAAAATTGAGGTAGCTTAACGTCGGCTATGGACTTGTGTCATTCTGAGCTTTAAATCCAAAGTTACGGACGATTTAGTACAGACATGTCAAGTTGACCGGCCAATTAAAATGATCATTATAAACCAATCAATTAATGCTCATTGAGTAAAGGCTTATAAATGAAGCATAATGCATGGCATGACACAGTTTTGGATAGATTGGATTACTTGGATGCTTTGTGGAATCTATTTTTGTCTCAAATTTTGTCACAATATAGAAAATTGAGCTAATTTAACGTGGGCATTGGATTTATGTCATTCTGAGTTATAAATCAAAAGTAACAGATGATTTAGTGCAGGCATGTCAAGTTGATCGGGCAGTTAAAATGATCATTCTAAACTGATCATTGATGCTTATTAAGTAAAGGCTTATAAATGGAGATCAATGCATGTCATGACGCAGTTTAGGATAGATTGGATTACTTGGACGCTTTGTCGAATCTATTTCTATCTCAAATTTTGTCACAATATAGAAAATTGAGCTAGCTTATCGTGGGCATTTGATCCATGCCATTATGAGCTATAAATCAAAAGTTACAGACGATTTAGTGTAGACATGTCAAGTTGATCGGCCAATTAAAATGATCATTCTAAACTGATCATTGATGCTCATTGAGTAACAGCTTATAAATGAAGCACAATGCAAGGCATAATGCAGTTTTGGATAGATTGGATTACTCTGACGCAATGTCGAATCTATTTTTGTCTCAATTTTTGTCACATTATAGAAAATTGAGCTAGTTTAACGTGGGCATTAGATTCATGTTATTCTAAGTTATAAATCAAATGTTACGGACGATATAGTGCAAACATGCCAAATTGACCGTGCAGTTAAAATGATCATTGTAAACTGATCATTGATGCACATTGAGTAAAGGCATATAAATGAAGCACGATGCATGGCATGACGCAGTTTTGGATAGATTGGATTACTTGGATGCTTTGTCAAATCTATTTCTATCTCAAATTTTGTCATAATATAGAAAATTGAGCCAGGTTAACGTGGGCTTTGTATTTGTGTCATTCTGAGCAGTTACAGACGATTTAGTGCAGACATTTCAAATTGATCGGTCAGTTAAAATGATCATTCTAAACTTATCATTGATGCTCATTGAGTAAAGGCTTATAAATGAAGCACAATGCATGGCATGACGCAGTTTTGGATAAATTTGATTACATTAACGCTCTGTCGTATCTATTTCTTTCTAAAATTTTGTCACAATATAGAAAATTGAGCTATTTTAACGTGGGTTTTGGATTTGTGTCATTCTAACCTCTAAATCAAAAGTTACGGACGATTTTGTGCGGACATGTCAAGTTGATCGGCCAGTTAAAATGATCATTCTAAAATGATCATTCTAAACTGATCATTGATGTTCATTCAGTAAAGGTTTATAAATAAAACACAATTCATGGAAAGACACAGTTTTCGATAGATAAGATTACTTGGACGCCTTGTCGAATCTATTTTTGTCTTAAATTTTGTCACAATATAGAATATTGAGTTAGCTTAACGTGGGAATTGGATTCGTGTCATTCTGAGTTATAAATCAGAAGTTACAGACAATATAGTGCAGACATGTCAAGTTGATCGGGCAGTTAAAATGATCATTCTAAACTAATCATTGATTCTCATTGAGTAAATGCTTATAAATGAAGCACAATGCTTGGCATGACGCAGTTTTGGATAGATTGGATTACTTGGACGCTTTTTGAAATCATTTATGTCTCAAATTTTGTCACAATATAGAAAATGAAGCTAGCTTAACGTGGGATTTGGATTTGTGTCATTCTGAGTTCTAAACCCAAAGTTATCGATGATTTAATGCAGGCATGTTAAAATAATCATTCTAAATTGATCATTAATGCTCATTGAGGAAAGGCTTATTAATGAAGCACATAGCATGACAAGACGTAGTTTTTATAGATTGGATTACTTAGACGCTTTGTCGAATCTATTTTTGTCTCAAATTTTGTCACAATGTAGAAAATTGAGTTATCTTAACGTGGGCTATGGATTTTTGTCATTCTGAGCTCTACATCCAAATTTACGGACGATTTAGTGCATATATGTCAAGTTGATCGGGCAATTGAAATGATCATTCTAAATTGATCATTGATGCTCATTGAGTAAAAGATTATAAATGAAGCACAATGCATGGCATGAAGAAATTTTGGATAAATTGGATCACCTGGATGTTTGTCAAATCTATTTCAGTCTCAAGTTTTGTCATAATATAGAAAATTGAGCTAGCCTAACGTGGACTTTGGATTTTGTCATTCTTAGCTCTAAGTCAAAAGTTATTGACGATTAAGAGCAGTCATGTCAAGTTGATCATTGATGCTCATTGAGTAACGGCTTATAAATGAAGGACAATGCAAGGCATGACGCAGATTTGAATAGATTGGATTACTTTGACGCTATGTCGAATCTATTTTTGTCTCAAAATTTTCCACATTATAGAAAATTGAGCTAGTTTAACGTGGGCATTAGATTCATTTCATTATAAGTTATAAATCAAATGTTACGGATGATATAGTGCAGACATGTCAAGTTGATCGGCCAGTTAGAATGATCATTCTAAACTGATCATTGATGCTCATTGAGTAAACGCTTATAAATAAAGTACAATGCATGACAAGACAAAGTTCTCGATAGATTGAATTATTTTGAAGTTTTTTCAAATCTAATTTTGTCTCAAATTTTGTCACAATAGAGAAAATTGAGCTAGCTTAACGTGGAAATTGGTGTGATTCGGAGTTATAAATCAAAAGTTACGAACGATTTATTGCAGACATATCAAGTTGATCAGGCAGTTAAAATGATCATTCTAAACTAATCATTGATGCTCATTGAGTAAAGGCTTATTAATGAAGCCCAATGCATGGCAAGACGCAGTTTTGGATAGATTCGATTACTTGGATATTTTTCGAATCTATTTCTGTTTCACATTTTTTCACAATATAGAAATTTGAGTTAGCTTAACGTGGAGACTGGATTAGTGTGATTCGGAGTTATAAATCAAAAGTTACAAACGATTTAGTGCAGACATGTCAAGTTGATCGGGCAGTTAAAATGATCATTCTAAACTAATCATTGATTCTCATTGAGTAAATGCTTATAAATGAAGCACAATGCTTGGCATGACGCAGTTTTGGATAGATTGGATTACTTGGACGCTTTTTGAAATTATTTATGTCTCAAATTTTGTCACAATATAGAAAATGAAGCTAGCTTAACGTGGGATTTGGATTTGTGTCATTCTGAGTTCTAAACCCAAAGTTATCGATGATTTAATGCAGGCATGTTAAAATAATCATTCTAAATTGATCATTAATGCTCATTGAGGAAAGGCTTATTAATGAAGCACATAGCATGACAAGACGTAGTTTTTATAGATTGGATTACTTAGACGCTTTGTCGAATCTATTTTTGTCTCAAATTTTGTCACAATGTAGAAAATTGAGTTATCTTAACGTGGGCTATGGATTTTTGTCATTCTGAGCTCTACATCCAAATTTACGGACGATTTAGTGCATATATGTCAAGTTGATCGGGCAATTGAAATGATCATTCTAAATTGATCATTGATGCTCATTGAGTAAAAGATTATAAATGAAGCACAATGCATGGCATGAAGAAATTTTGGATAAATTGGATCACCTGGATGTTTGTCAAATCTATTTCAGTCTCAAGTTTTGTCATAATATAGAAAATTGAGCTAGCCTAACGTGGACTTTGGATTTTGTCATTCTTAGCTCTAAGTCAAAAGTTATTGACGATTAAGAGCAGTCATGTCAAGTTGATCATTGATGCTCATTGAGTAACGGCTTATAAATGAAGGACAATGCAAGGCATGACGCAGATTTGAATAGATTGGATTACTTTGACGCTATGTCGAATCTATTTTTGTCTCAAAATTTTCCACATTATAGAAATTTGAGCTAGTTTAACGTGGGCATTAGATTCATTTCATTATAAGTTATAAATCAAATGTTACGGATGATATAGTGCAGACATGTCAAGTTGATCGGCCAGTTAGAATGATCATTCTAAACTGATCATTGATGCTCATTGAGTAAACGCTTATAAATAAAGTACAATGCATGACAAGACAAAGTTCTCGATAGATTGAATTATTTTGAAGTTTTTTCGAATCTAATTTTGTCTCAAATTTTGTCACAATAGAGAAAATTGAGCTAGCTTAACGTGGAAATTGGTGTGATTCGGAGTTATAAATCAAAAGTTACGAACGATTTATTGCAGACATATCAAGTTGATCAGGCAGTTAAAATGATCATTCTAAACTAATCATTGATGCTCATTGAGTAAAGGCTTATTAATGAAGCCCAATGCATGGCAAGACGCAGTTTTGGATAGATTCGATTACTTGGATATTTTTCGAATCTATTTTTGTTTCACATTTTTTCACAATATAGAAATTTGAGTTAGCTTAACGTGGAGACTGGATTAGTGTGATTCGGAGTTATAAATCAAAAGTTACAAACGATTTAGTGCAGACATGTCAAGTTGATCAGGCAGTTAAAATGATCATTCTAAACTAATCGTTGATGCTCATTGAGTAAAGGCTTATTAATGAAGCCCAATGCATGGCAAGACGCAGTTTTGTACAGATTGGATTACTTGGATCCTTTGTCAAATCTATTTCTGTCTCAAATTTTGTCATAATGTAGAAAATTGAGCTAGCTTAACGTGGGCTATGGACTTGTGTCATTCTCAGCTTTAAATCCAAAGTTACAGACGATTTAGTACAAACATGTCAAGTTGATAGGCCAGTTAAAATGATCATTCTAAACTGATCATTGATGCTCATTGAGTAAAGGCTTATAAATGAATCACAATGCATGGCATAACACAGTTTTGGATAGATTGGATTACTTGGACGCTTTGTCGAACCTATTTCTGTCTCAAATTATGTCACAATATAGAAAATTGAGCTACTTTAACGTCGGCATTGGATTTATGTCATTCTGAGTAATAGATCAGAAGTAACAGACGATTAAGTGCACACATGTCAAGTTGGTCAGGACGTTAAAATGATCATTCTAAACTGATTATTGATGCTCATTGGGTAAAGGCTTATAAATGAAGCCTAATGCATGGCATGACGCAGTTAAGGATAGATTGGATTACTTGGACGCCTTGTTGAATCAATTTATCATTTAAAATAATCATTCTAAATTGATCATTAATGCTCATTGAGTAAAGACTTATTAATGCTCATGTTTAATGCAGACATGTCAAAAGTTAAAATGATCGTTCTAAACTAATCATTTATGCTCATTGAGTAAAGGCTTATTAATGAAGCCCAATGCATGGCAAGACACAGTTTTGGATAGATTGGATTACATGAATGCTTTGTCGAATCTACATTTGCCTCAAATTTTGTCAGAATATAAAAAAATTGAGCTAGCTTAACGTGGTCACTGAATTTGTGTCTTTCTGAGCTATAAATCAAAAGTTATGGACAATATAGTGCAGACATGTCACGTTGATTGCCCAGTTATAATGATCATTCTGTAATAATCATTGATGCTTATTGAGTAAAGGCTTATAAATGAAGCACAATGCATGGCATGACGCAGTTCTGGATAGATTGGATTAGTTTGACGCTTTGTCGAATCTTTTTTGTCTCAAATTTTATCACAATGTAGAAAATTGAGCTAGCTTTATGTGGGCTATGGACTTGTGTCATTCTGAGGTTTAAATCCAAAGTTCTGGACGATTTAGTACAAAAATTTCAAGTTGATCGGCTAGTTAAAATGATCATTCTAAACTAATCATTGATGCTCATTGAGTAACGACTTATAAATGAAGCACAATGCATGGCATGACACAGTTTTGGAGAGATTGGATTACTTGGATGCTTTGTTGAATCTATTTCTATCTCAAGTTTTGTCACAATATAGAAATTGAGATACTTTAACATGGGCATTGGATTTATGTAATTCTAAGTTACAAATCGAAAGTAACAGACGATTTAGTGCAGGCATGTCAAGTTGATCGGACAGTTAAAATGATCATTCTAAACTGATCATTGATACTCATTGGGTAAAGGCTTATAGATGAAGAACAATGCATGTCATGATGCAGTTTAGGATCCATTGGATTACTTGGACGCTTTGTCGAATCTATTTCTATCTCAAAATTTGTCACAATATAGAAAATTGAGCTAGCTTAACGTGGGCATTGGATCCATGCCATTATGAGCTACAAATCAAAAGTTACGGATGATTTAGTGCAGACATGTCAAGTTGATCGGCCAATTAAACTGATCCTTCTAAACCGATCATTGATGCTCATTGAGGAAC
>CM032165.1:12797523-12823849 GCA_018901935.1 Pugionium cornutum | reverse complement strand
AAGCACCAAATGATCAGCTTAGAATGATCATTTGAACCGTCAAATCAACTTGACATGTCCGCACTAAATCATCTGTAACTTTTGATTTAGTGCTCAGAATGACATGAATCCAACGCCCACATTATGCTAGCTCAATTTTCTATATTGTGACAAAATTTCAGACTCAAATAGATACAACAAAGCCTCCATGTAAACCAATTTATCCCAAAACTGCGTGATGCCATGCATTATGCTTCACTTATAAGCCGTTACTCAATAAGCACCAATGATCAGCTTAGAATGATCATTTGAACTGACCAATCAACTTGACATGTCCGCACTAAATCGTTTGTAACTTCTGATTTAGTGCTCAGAATGACATGAATCCAACGCCCACGTTATGCTAGCTCAATTTTCTATATTGTGACAAAATTTCAGACTCAAATAGATACGAAAAAGCCTCCAAATAAACCAATCTATCCAAACTGCGTGATGCCATGCATTATGCTTCACTTATAAGCCGTTACTCAATAAGCACCAATGATCAGCTTAGAATGATCATTTGAACTGACCAATCAGCTTGATATGTCCGTACTCGTCTTTAACTTTCTATTTAGAGCTCACAATGACATGAATCCAGCGCCCATATTATTCTAGCTCAATTTTCTATATTGTAACAAAATTTCAGACTCAAATAGATACGACAAAGCTTCCAAGTAAACCATTTTATCCCAAACTGCTTGATGCCATGCATTATGCTTCACTTATAAGGCTTTACTCAATGAGCAACAATGATCAGCTTAGATTGATCATTTGAACTGACCATTCAATTTGACATGTCCGCACTAAATTGTCTGTAACTTTTGATTTAGAGCTCTAAATGACATGAATCCAACGCCCACGTTATGCTAGCTGAATTTTCTATACTATGACAATTTTTTCAGATTCAAATAGATACGACTTAGCCTCCTAGTAATTTAATCTATCCCAAAACTACGTGATGCCATGCATTATGGTTACTTATAAGCCGTTACTCAATAAGCACCAATGATCAGCTTAGAATGATCATTTGAACTGACCAATCAACTTGACATGTCCGCACTAAATCGTCTGAAACTTTTGATTTAGAGCTCAGAATGACATGAATCCAACGACCACGTTATGCTAGCTCAATTTTCTATATTATGACAATTTTTAGACTCAAATAGATACGACAGAGCCTCCAAGTAAACCAACCTATCTAAAACTCCGTGATTCCATGCATTATGCTTCACTTATAAGCCGTTACTCAGTAAGCACAAATGATCAGCTTAGAATGATCATTTGAACTGTCCAATCAACTTGAAATGTCCGCACTAAATCGTCGTAACTTCTAATTTAAAGCTCAATGACATGAATCCAACGCCCATGTTATGCTAGCCAATTTTCTATACAATGACAATTTTTAGACTCAAATAGATACGATAAAAGCTCCAAGTAATCCAATCTATCCCAAACTGCGTGATGCCATGTATTATGCTTCACTTATAAGCCTTTACTCAATGAGCGCCAATGATCAGCTTAGAATGATCATTTGAACTGACCAATCAACTTGACATATCCACACTAAATCGTCCGTAACTTCTGATTTAAAGCTCCGAATGACATGAATCCAACGCCGACGTTATGCTAGCTTAATTTTCTACACTATGACAATATTTCAGACTCAAATAGAAACGACAAATCCTCATGTAATCCAATTTATCCCAAACTGCGTAATGCTATGCATTATGCTTCACTTATAAGCCTTTACTCAATGAGCACCAATGATCAGCTTAGATTGATGATTTGAACTGACCAATCAACTTGACATGTCCGCACTAAATTGTCCGTAACTTCTGATTTAAAGCTCCGAATGACATAAATCCAACGCCGATGTTATGCTAGCTGAATTTTCTACACAATGACAATATTTCAGACTCAAATAGAAACGATAAATCCTCAAGTAATCCAATTTATCCCAAATTGGGTAATGCCATGCATTATGCTTCACTTATAAGCCTTTACTCAATGAGCACCAATGATCAGCTTAGATTGATGATGTGAACTGACCAATCAACTTGACATGTCCGCACTAAATAGTTCGTAAGCTTTGGTTTAGAGCTCATAGTGACATGAATCTAACGTCCACGTTATGCTAGCTCAATTTTCTATACTATGAGAATTCTTTCAGACTCAAATAGATACGACAAAGCCTCCAAGTAATCCAATCTATCCCAAACTGCGTGAGGCCATGCATTATGCTTCACTTATACGCCTTTACTAAATGAGCACCAATGATCAGCGTAAAATGATCCTTTGAACTGACCAATCAACTTGACATGTCTACAATAAATCGTCCGTACCTTTATATTTAGACCTCACAATGACATGAATCCAACGCCCACGTTATGGTAGCTCAATTTTCTATACTATGAAAAAATTTCAGACTGAAATAGATACAACAAAGCCTCCAAGAAATCCAATCAATCCCAAACTACGTGATGCCATGCATTATGCTTCACCTATAAGCCGTTACTCAATAAGCACCAATGATCTGCTTAGAATGATCATTTGAACTGACCAATCAGCTTGACATGTCCTTACTCGTCTTTAACTTTCTATTTAGAGCTCAGAATGACATGAATCCAACGCCCACGTTATTCTAGCTCAATTTTCTATATTGTGACAAAATTTCAGACTCAAAGAGAAACGACAAGGCCTCCAAGTAAACTATATTATCCCGAACTGCGTGATGCCATGCATTATGCTTCACTTATAAGCCTTTACTCAATGAGCAACAATGATCAGCTTAGATTGATCATTTGAACTGACCAATCAACTTGACATGTCCGCACTAAATTATCTGTAACTTTTGATTTAGAGCTCTAAATGACATGAATCCAACGCCCACGTTATGCTAGCTCAATTTTCTATACTATGACAATTTTTTCAGATTCAAATAGATACGACTTAGCCTCCAAGTAATTTAATCTATCCCAAACTGCATGATGTCATGCATTATGCTTCACTTATAAGCCTTTACTCAATGTGCACCAATGATCAGGTTAGAATGATCATTTGAACTGATCAATCAACTTGACATATCCGCACTAAATTGTCCGTAACTTCTAATTTAAAGATGAGAATGACATGAATCCAATGCCCACGTTATGCTAGATCAATTTTTTATACTATGACAATTTTTTAGACTAAAATAGATACGACAAAGACTCCAAGTAATCCAATCTATCCCAAACGTCGTGATGCCATGCATTATGCTTCACTTATAAGCCTTTACTCTATTAGCACCAATGATCAGCTTAGAATGATCATTTGAACTGACCAATCAACTTGACATGTCCGCAATAAATCGTCCGAAACTTTTCGTTTAGAGCTTGGAATGACATGAATCCAACGCCCACATTATTCTAGTTCAGTTTTCTATACTATGACAATTTGTCAGACCCAAATATATACTACAATGCCTCCGAGTATTGCATTCTATCCCAAACTGCCTGATGCTATGCATTATGCTTCACTTATAAGCCTTTACTCAATGAGCACCAATGATCAGCTTAGAATGATCATTTGAACAGACCAATCAACTTGAAATGTCCGCACTAAATCATCCGCAACTTTTGATTTAGACCTAAGATTGACATAAATCCAAAGCCTGCAGCTAATCCAATCTATCCCGAAATGTGTAATGCTATGCAGTATACATCACTTATAAGCCATTACTCCATCAGCACCAATGATTAGCTCAGAATGATCATTTCAACTGACCAATCAACTTGACATGTACGCATTAAATCATGTGTAACTTTTGATTTACACCTCAGAATGACATGAATACAATGACCACGTTATGCTAGTTCAATTTTCTATATTGTGACAAAATTTCATACTCAAATCGGTACGACAAAGCCTCCAAGTAATCCAATCTATCATAAACTGCGTGATGTCATGCATTATGCTTTACTTTTAAGCCCTTACTCAATAAGCACCAATGATCAGCTTAGAATGATCATTTGAACTGACCAATCAACTTGACATGTCCGCACTAAATCATCCGTAACTTTTGATTTAGAGCTCACAATGACATGAATCCAATGCCCACGTTATGCTATGTCAATTTTCAATATTGTGACAATTTTTCAGACTGAAATAGATTCTACAAAGCCACCAAGTAATCCAATATATCCCGAAATGCGTGATGCCATGCATTATGCTTTACTTATAAGCCTTTACTCAATGAGCACTAACGATCAGCTTAGAATGATCATTTGAACTGAGCAATCACCTTGACATGTCCACTAAATCATCCGTAACTTTTGATTTAGAGCTCAGAATGACATGAATCCAATGCCCGCGTTATTCTAGCTAAATTTTCTATATTCCGACCAAATTTTAGAATCAAATAGATACAACAAAGCATGCAAGTAATCCAATCTATCCAAAACTGCGTGATGCCATGCATTATGCTTCACTTATAAGCCTTTACTCAATGAGCACCAATGATCAACTTAGAATGATCATTTGAACTGACCAATCAACTTGACATGTCCGCACTAAATCGTCCGCAACTTTTTATTTAGAGCTAAGAATGACATAAATCCAATGCCCACGTTATGCTAATTCAATATTCAATATTGTGACAAATTTTCAGACTCAAATAGATACGACAAAGCCTCCAAGTAATCCAATCTATGCCAAACTGAGTGATACCATGCATTATGGGTCACTTATAAGCCTTTACTTAATGAGCACCAATAATCAACTTAGAATGATCATTTGAATAGACCAATTAACTGGACATATCCGCATTAAATCGTTCGTTACTTTTGATTTAGAGCTTGGAATGACATGAATCAATTACCCACGTTATGCTAGCTCAAGTTTCTATATTATGACAAAATTTCAGACTCAAATAGATACGACAAAGCCTCCAAGTAATCCAATCTATCCCAAGCTGCGTGACGCTATGCATTATGCTTCACTTATAGCACTTTACTCAATGAGCACAAATGATCAGTTTAGAATGATCATTTGAACTGACAAATCAACTTGACATGTCCGTAACTTTTGATTTAGAGTTCAGAATGACATGAATCCAATGCTCACGTTATGCTAGCTCAATTTTCTATATTGTGACAAAATTTCAGACTCAAATAGATTCGACAAAGCCTCCAGCTAATCCAATCTATCCCAAAATGTGTGATGCAATGCATTATACTTCACTTATAAGCCATTACTCAATCAGCACCAATGATTAGCTCAGAATGATCATTTGAACTGACCAATCAACTTGACATGTCCGCATTAAATCGTGTATAACTTTTGATTTAGACCTCAGAATGACATGAATACAATGACCACGTTATGCTAGTTCAATTTTCTATATTGTGACAAAATTTCATACTCAAATAGGTACTACAAAACCTCCAAGTAATCCAATCTATCATAAGTTGTGTGATGTCATGCATTATGCTTTACTTTTAAGCCCTTACTCCATGAGCACGAATGATCAGCTTAGAATGATCATTTGAACTGACCAATCAACTTGACATGTCCGCACTAAGTCATCCGTAACTTTTGATTTAGAGCTCACAATGACATGAATCCAATGCCCACGTTATGCTAGGTCAATTTTCAATATTGTGACAATTTTTTCAGACTGAAATAGATTCTACAAAGCCACCAAGTAATCCAATATATCCAAAAATGCGTGATGCCATGCGTTATGTTTTACTTGTAAGCCTTTACTCAATGAGCACTAACGATCACTTAGAATGATCATTTGAACTGACCAATCAACTTGACATGGCCATTAAATCGTCCATAATTTTTTATTTAGACCTCAGAATGACATGAATCCAATGCCCACGTTATTCTAGCTAAATATTCTATATTGCGACCAAATTTTTGACTCAAATAGATACGACAAAGCATGCAAGTAATCCAATCTATCCCGAACTGCGTGATGCTATGCATTATGCTTCACTTATAAGCCTTTACTCAATGAGGACCAATGATCAACTTAGAATGATCATTTGAACTGACCAATCAACTTGAAATGTCCGCACTAAATCGTCCACAACTTTTATTTAGAGCTAAGAATGACATAAATCCAATGCCCACGTTATGCTAATTCAATATTCAATATTGTGACAAATTTTCAGACTTAAATAGATACGACTAAGCCTCCAAGTAATCCAATCTATCCCAAACTGCGTGATGACATGCATTATGCTTCACTTATAAACCTTTACTCAATGAGCACAAATGATCAGCTTAAAATGATCATTTGAACTGACCAATCAACTTGACATGTCCGCAATAAACCGTCCGTAACTTTTGATTTAGAGCTCAGAATGACATGAATCCCATCGCCCATGTTTTGCTGGCTAAATTTTCTATACTATGACAAAGTTTCAGACTCAAATAGACACGACAAAGCCTCCAAGTAATCCCATCTATCCCAAGCTGCGTGATGCTATGCATTATGGTTCACTTATAACCCTTTACTCATTGAGCACAAATGATCAGTTTAGAATGATCATTTGAACAGACCAATCAACTTGACATGTCCGCACTAAATCATCCGTAACTTTTGATTTAGAGCTCACAATGACATGAATCCAATGCCCACGTTATGCTAGGTCAATTTTCAATATGCTGACAATTTTTCAGACTGAAATAGATTCTACAAAGCCAGCAAGTAATCCAATATATCCCAAAATGTGTGATGCCATGCATTATGCTTTACTTATAAGCCTTTACTCAATGACCACTAACGATCAGCTTAGAATGATCATTTGAACTGACCAATCACCTTGACATGTCCACTAAATCATCCATAACTTTTGATTTAGAGCTCAGAATGACATGAATCAAATGCCCACGTTATTCTAGCTAAATTTTCTATATTGCGACCAAATATTTTGACTCAAACAGATATAACAAAGCCTGCAAGTAATCCAATCTATCCCAAACTGCGTGGTGCCATGCATTATGCTTCACTTATAAGCCTTTACTCAATGAGCACCAATGATCAACTTAGAATGATCATTTGAACTGACCAATCAACTTGACATATCTGCACCAAATCGTCCGCAACTTTTAATTTAGAGCTAAGAATGACATAAATCCAATGCCCACGTTATGCTAATTCAATATTCAATATTGTGATAAATTTTCAGACTTAAATAGATACGACTAAGCCTCCAAGTAATCCAATCTATCCCAAACTGCGTGATGACATGCATTATGCTTCACTTTTAAACCTTTACTCAATGCGCACCAATGATCAGCTTAAAATGATCATTTGAACGGACCAATCAACTTGACATGTACGCACTAAACCGTCCGTGACTTTTGATTTAGAGCTCAGAATGACATGAATCCAACGCCCACGTTTTGCTAGCTAAATTTTCTATACTATGACAAAGTTTCAGACTCAAATAGATACGACAAAGCCTCCAAGTAACCCAATCTATCCCAAGCTGCGTGATGCTATGCATTATGCTTCACTTATAACCCTTTACTCAATGAGCACAAATGATGAGTTTAGAATGATCATTTGAACTGACCAATAAACTTGACATGTCCGTACTAAATCATCCGTAACTATTGATTTAGAGTTCAGAATGACATTAATCCAATGCCCACGTTATGCTAGCTCAATTTTCTATATTGTGACAAAATTTCGGACTCAAATAGATTGGACAAAGCCTCCAGCTAATCCAATCTATCCTAAACTCCATGATGTGATGCATTATGATTCACTTATAAGCCTTTACTCCATCAGCACAAATGATTAGCTCAGAATTATCATTTGAACTGACCAATCAACTTGACATGTCCGCATTTAATCGTCTGTAACTTTTTATTTAGAGCAAAGAATGACATGAATCCAATGCCCACGTTATGCTAGTTCAATTTTCTATATTGCCACCATGTTTCCGACTCAAATAGATACAACAAATCCTACAAGTAATCCAATCTATCCCAAACTACGTGATGTCGTACATTATGTTTCACTTATAAGCGTTTACTGAATAAGCACCAACGATCAGTTTAGAATGATCATTTGAACTGACCAATCAACTTGACATGTCTGCACTAAATCGTTCGTAACTTTTGATGTAGTACTCAGAATGACATGAATCCAATGCCCACGTTACTCTAGCTCAATTTTCTATATTGTGACAAAATTTCATACTCAAATAGATAAGACAAAGGCTCCATGTAAACCAATCTATCCAAAACTGCGTGATGCCATGCATTATGCTTAACTTATAAGCCATTACTCAATAAGCACCAATGATCAGCTTAGAATGATCATTTGAACTGACCAATCAACTTGACATGTCCACTAAATCGTCCGTAATTTTTGATTTAGAGCTCAGAATGACATGAATCCAATGCCCACGTTATTCTAGCTAAATTTTCTGTATTGCGACCAAAGTTTAGACTCAAATAGATACGACAAAGCATGCAAGTAATCCAATCTATCCTAAACAGTGTGATGCCATGCATTATGCTTCACTTATAAGCCTTTACTCAATGAGGACCAATGATCAACTTAGAATGATCATTTGAACTGACCAATCAACTTGAAATGTCCGCACTAAATCGTCCGCAACTTTTGATTTAGAGCTAAGAATGACATAAATCCAATGCCCAAGTTATGCTAATTCAATATTCAATATTGTGACAAATTTTCAGGCTTAAATAGATACGACTAAGCCTCCAAGTAATCCAATCTATCCCAAACTGCGTGATGACATGCATTATGCTTCACTTATAAACCTTTACTCAATGCGCACCAATGATCAGCTTAAAATGATCATTTGAACTGACCAATCAACTTGACATGTCCACACTAAACCGCCTGTAACTTTGATTTAGAGCTCTGAATGACATGAGTCCCAACACCCATGTTTTGCTGGCTAAATTTTCTATAATATGACAAAGTTTCAGACTCAAATAGACATGACAAAGCCTCCAAGTAATCCAATCTATCCCAAGCTGTGTGATGCTCTGCATTATGATTCACTTATAAACCTTTACTCAATGAGCAAAAATGATCAGTTTAGAATGATCATTTAAACTGACCAATCAACTTGACATGTCCGCACTAAATCATCCGTAACTTTTGATTTAGAGCTCACAATGACATGAATCCAATACCCACGTTATGCTAGGTCAATTTTCAATGTTGTGACAATTTTTCAGATTGAAATAGATTCTACAAAGCCAGCAAGTAATCCAATATATCCCAAAATGCGTGATGCCATGCGTTATGCTTTACTTATAAGCTTTTACTCAATGAGCACTAACGATCATCTTAGAATGATCATCTGAACTGAGCAATCAACTTGACATGTCCACTAAATCGTCCATAACTTTTGATTTAGAGCTCAGAATGACATGAATCAAATGCCCACGTTATTCTAGCTAAATTTTCTATATTGCGACCAAATATTTTGACTCAAACAGATATGACAAAGCCTGCAAGTAATCCAATCTATCCCAAACTGCGTGATGCCATGCATTATGCTTCACTTATAAGCCTTTACTCAATGAGCACCAATGATCAACTTAGAATGATCATTTGAACTGACCAATCAACTTGACATATCTGCACTAAATCGTCCGCAACTTTTGATTTAGAGTTAAGAATGACATAAATCCAATGTCCAATCAACGTGGGCGTTATGCTAATTCAATATTCAATATTGTGATAAAGTTTTTGACTTAAATAGATACGACAAAGCCTCCGATTAATCCAATCTATCCCAAACTGCGTTATGTCATGCGTTATGCGTCACTTATAAGGCTTTACTCAACGAGCATCAATGATCAGTTCAGAATGATCAGTTGAACTGCCCAATCAACTAGACATATCCGCACTATATGGTATGTAACTTTTTATTTAGAGCTTAGAATGACAAAAATCCAACGCCCACGTTATGTTACCTCAATTTTCTATATTGTGACAAAATTTCAGTCTCAAATAGATTCGACAAAGCCACCAAGTAATCCAATCTATCCCAAACAACGTGAAGCCATGCATTATACTTCACTTATAAGCCTTTACTCAATGAGCACCAATGATCAGTTTAGAATGATCATTTGAACTGACCAATGAACTTGACATGTCGGCACTAAATTGTCTGTAACTTTTGATTTAGAGCTCAGAATTACATGAATCCAATGCCTATGTTATGGTAACTCAATTTTCTATACAATGACAAATTTTCAGATTCAAATAGATAAGACAAAGCCTCCAAATAATCAAATCTATCCCGAACTGCGTGATGGCATATCTTATGCATCACTTATAAGCCTTTACTCAATGAGCACCAATGATCAGTTTAGAATGATCATTTGAACTGAACAATGAACTTGACATGTCGGCACTAAATCGTCTGTAACTTTTGATTTAGAGCTCAGAATAACATGAATCCAATGCCTATGTTATGGTAACTCAATTTTCTATACAATGACAAATTTTCAGATTCAAATAGATAAGACAAAGCCTCCAAATAATCAAATCTATCCCGAACTGCGTGATGGCATATCTTATGCATCACTTATAAGCCTTTACTCAATGAGCACAATGATCAGATTAGAATGATCATTTGAACTGACCAATACACTTGACATGTACGCATTAAATCGTCCGTAACATTTGATTTAGAGCTCAGTATGACATGATTCCAATGCCCATGTTATGGTAGCTAAATTTTCTATACTCTGACAAAATTTGAGACTCAAATAGATATGACAAAGCCTCCAAGTAATCCAATCTATCCCAAACTATGTGATGCCATGCATTATGCTTCATTTATAAGCCTTTACTCAACGAGCACCAATGATCAGCTTAGAATGATCATTTGAACTGACCAATCAACTTGACATATCCGCATTAAATCGTCCGTAAGTTTTGATTTAGAGCTCATAATGACATGAATCCAACGCCCACGTTATGCTAGCTCAATTTTCAATATTATGACAAAATTTCAGATTCAAATCGATACGACAAAGCCTCCAACTAATCCAATCTATTACAAACTGCGTGATGTCATGCATTATGCTTCACTTAAAAGCCTTTACTCAATGAGCACCAATGATCAGCTTAGAATGATCATTTGAACTGACCAATCAACTTGACATGTCCGCAATAAATCGTCCGTATCTTTTTGTTTAGAGCTTGGAATGACATGAATCCAACGCCCACGTTATGCTAGCTCAATTTTCTATACTATGACAAAATTTCAGACTTAAATCGATACGACAAAGCCTTCAAGTAATCCAATCTATCCCAAACTGTGTGATGTCATGCATTATGCCTCACTTATAAACCTTTACTCAATGAGCACCAGTGATCAGCTTAGAATGATCATTTGAACTGACCAATCAACTTGACATGTCTGCAATAAATTCTCCGTAACTTTTCTTTTGGAGCTTCGAATGACATGAATCCAACGCCCACGTTATGCTAGCTCAATTTTCTATACTATGAAAAAATTTAAGACTCAAATCAATACGACAAACCCTTCAACTAATCCAATCTATCCCAAACTACGTGATGCCATGCATTATGTTTCACTTAAAAGCCTTTACTCAATGAGCACCAATGATCAGCTTAGAATGATCATTTGAACTGACCAATCAACTTGACATGTCCGCACTAAATTGTCCATTATTTTTTATTTAGAGCTCGGAATTAACTGAATCCAACGCCCATGTTATGGTAGCTCAAATTTCTATACAATGACAAATTTTAGAACTCAAATAGATATGAGAAAGCCTCCAAGTAATCCAATCTATCCCAAACTGCGTGGTGCCATATCTTATGCTTCACTGAGAAGCCTCTACTCAATGCGCAACAATGTTCAGCTTAGAATGATCCATTGAACTGACCAATCAACTTGACATATGCGCAATAAATCGTCTGTAACTTTTCGTTTAGAGCTTGGAATTACATGAATCAAACGCCCACGTTATGCTAGCTCAATTTTCTATACTATGACAAAATTTCAGACTCAAATAGATACGACAAAGCATCCAAGTAATCAACTCTATCCCAAACTCCATGATGCCATCCATTATGCTTCACTTAAAAGCCTTTACTCAATGAGCACCAATGATCAGCTTAGAATGATCATTTGAACTGACCAATCAACTTGACATGTCTGCAATAAATCGTCCGCAACTTTTCGTTTAGAGCTTGGAATGACATGAATCCAACGCCCACATTATTCTAGCTCAATTTTCTATACTATGACAAAATTTCAGACTCAAATCAATACGACAAAGCCTCCAAGTAATCCAATACATCCAAAACTGCGTGATGTCATACATTATGCCTCACTTATAAACCTTTACTCAATGAGCACCAATAATCAGCTTATAATGATCATTTGAACTGACCAATCAACTTGACATGTCTGCAATAAATCCTCCGTAGCTTTTTGTTTAGAGCTTGGAATGACATGAATCCAACGCCCACGTTATGCTAGCTCAATTTTCTATTCTATGACAAAATTTCAGACTCAAATCGATACGACACAGCCTCCAAGTAATCCAATCTATCCCAAACTGCGTGATGTCATGCATTATGCTTCACTTATAAACCTTTACTCAATGAGCACCAGTGATCATCTTAGAATGATCAGTTCAACTGTCCAATAACCTTGACATGTCCGCACTAAATCGTCCGTAACTTTTGATTTAGAGATCAGCATGACATGAATCCAACGCCCATGATATGCTAGCTCAATCTTCTCTACTATGACCAAATCTTAGACTCAAATAGATACAACAAAGCTTCTGAGTAATCCAATCTATCACAAACTCCGTGATGTCATGTATTATGATTCCTTTATAAGCCTTTACTGAACCAGCACCAATGATCAGCCTAGAATGATCAGTTGAACTGCCCAATCAACCTGACATATCCGCACTAAATAGTTTATAACTTTTAATTTAGAACTTGGAATGACAAGAATCTAACGCCCACATTATTCTAGCTCAATTTTCTATATTGTGACAAAATTTCAGAATCAAATAGATTCAACAAAGCCTCGAAGTAATCCAATCTATCACAAACTGTGTGATGCCATGAATTATGCTTCACTTATAAGCCTTTACTCAATGAGCACCAATGATCTGTTTAGAATGATCAATTGAACTGGCCAATCAACTTGACATGTCCGCACTAAATCGTCCGTAACTTTTGATTTAGAGCTCATAATGATATGAATCCAATGCCCATGTTATGCTAGCTCAATTTTCTATACAACAAATTTTCAGACTCAAATAGATACGATAAAGCCTCCAAGTAATCCAATCTATCCATAACAGCGTGATGCCATGCATTATGCTTCACTTATAACCCGTTACTCAACAAGCACAAATGATCAGCTTAAAATAATCAGTTGAACTGCCCAATCAACTTGACATATCAGCACTAAATCGTTTGTAACTTTTTATTTAGAGCTTAGAATGACAGGAATCCAACGCCAACGTTATGCTAGCTCAATTTTCTATATTGTGACAAAATTTCAAACTCAAATAGATTCGACAAAGCCTGCAAGTAATCTAATATATCCCAAACTGCGTGATGCCATGCATTATGCTTCACTTATAAGCCTTTACTGAATGAGCACCAATGATCAGTTTAGAATGATCATTTGAATTGAGCAATCAACTAGACATGTCCGCACTACATCGTCCATAACTTTTGATTTAGAGCTCAGAATTACATGAGATCCAATACCCATGTTATGGTAGCTCAATTTTCTATACAATAAGAAATTTTCAGACTAAAATAGATATGAGAAAGCCTCCAAGTAACCCAATCTATCCCGAACTGCGTGATGCCATATCTTATGCTTCACTCATAAGCCTTTACTCAATGAGCACCAATGATCAGCTTAGAATGATCATTTGAACTGACCAATCAACTTGACATGTCGCAATAAATCGTCCGTTACTTTTGGTTTATAGCTCGGAATGACATACATCCAACGCCCACGTTATGCTACCTCAATTTTCTAAACTATGACAAAATTTCATACTCATATCGATACGAAAAAGTCTTCAAGTAATCCAATCTATCCCAAATGGCGTGATGTCATGCATTATGTTTCACTTATAAGCCTTTACTCAATGAGCACCAGGGATCAGCTTAGAATGATCAGTTGAACTATCCAATAAACTTCACATGTCCGAACTAAATCGTCCGTAACTTTTTATTTAGAGCTCATAATGACATGAATCCAACGCCCACGTTATGCTAGCTCAATTTTCTATACTATGACAAAATTTCAGACTTAAATAGATACGACAAAGCCTTCGATTAATCCAATCTATCCCAAATTGCGTGATGTCATGCGTTATGCGTCACTTATAAGCCTTTACTCAACGAGCACCAATGATCAGTTCAGAATGATCAGTTGAACTGCCCAATCAACTTGACATATCCGCACTAAATCGTATGTAACTTTTTATTTAGAGCTTAGAATGACAAAAATCCAACGCCCACGTTATGCTACCTCAATTTTCTATATTGTGACAAAATTTCAGACTCAAATAGATTCGACAAAGCCACCAAGTAATCCAATCTATCCCAAACAATGTGATGCCATGCATTATACTTCACTTATAAGCCTTTACTCAACGAGCACCAATGATCAGTTTAGAATGATCATTTGAACTGACCAATGAACTTGACATGTCGGCACTAAATCGTCTATAACTTTTGATTTAGAGCTCAGAATTACGTGAATCCAATGCCTATGTTATGGTAACTCAATTTTCTATACAATGACAAATTTTCAGATTCAAATAGATAAGACAAAGCCACCAAATAATCAAATCTATCCCGAACTACGTGATGGCATATCTTATGCATCACTTATAAGCCTTTACTCAATGAGCACCAATGATCAGATTAGAATGATCATTTGAATTGACCAATACACTTGACATGTACGCATTAAATCGTCCGTAACATTTGATTTAGAGCTCAGTATGACATGATTCCAATGCCCATGTTATGGTAGCTAAATTTTCTATATTCTGACAAAATTTGAGACTCAAATAGATATGACAAAGCCTCCAAGTAATCCAATCTATCCCAAACTATGTGATGCCATGCATTATGCTTCACTTATAAGCCTTTACTCAATGAGCAGCAATGATCAGCTTAGAATGATCATTTGAACTGACCAATCAACTTGACATATCCGCATTAAATCGTCCGTAAGTTTTGCTTTGGAGCTCATAATGACATGAATCCAACGCCCACGTTATGCTAGCTCAATTTTCAATATTATGACAAATTTTCAGACTCAAATAGATACGGCAAAGCCTCCAACTAATCCAATCTATTACAAACTGCGTGATGTCATGCATTATGCTTCATTTAAAAGCCTTTACTCAATAAGCACCAATGATCAGCTTAGAATGATCATTTGAACTGACCAATCAGCTTGACATGTCCGCAATAAATCGTCTGTATCTTTTTGTTTAGAGCTTGGAATGACATGAATCCAACGCCCACGTTATGCTAGCTCAATTTTTTATACTATGAAAAATTTCAGACTTAAATAGATTGGACAAAGCCTCTGGTTAATCCAATCTATCCCAAACTTCGTGATGCATGCATTATGCGTCACTTAAAAGCCTTTACTCAACGAGCACCAATTATCAGCTTACAATGATCAGTTGAACTGCCCAATCAACTTGACATAACCACACTAAATCGTATATAGCTTTTTATTTAGAGCTTAGAATGAAAAAAATTCAATGCCCACGTTATGCTACCTCAATTTTCTATATTGTGACAAAATTTCAGACAAAATTTCAGACTCAAATAGATTTGGCAAAGCCACCAAGTAATCCAATATATCCCAAACAACGTGATACCATGCATTATGCTTCACTTATAAAGCTTTACTCAATGAGCACCAATGATCAGTTTAGAATGATCATTTCAACTGACCAATGAAATTGACATGTCGTCACTAAATCGTCCGTAATTTTTGATTTAAAGCTCAGAATTACATGAATCCAATGCCTACGTTATGGTAACTCAATTTTCTATACAATGACAAATTTTCAGATACAAATAGATATGACAAAGCCTCCAAATAATCCAATCTATCCCGAACTGCATGATGGCATATCTTATGCATCACTTATAAGCATTTACTCAATGAGCACCAATGATCAGCTTAGAATGATCATTTGAACTGACCCATCAATTTTACATTTCCGCACTAGATCGTCCGTATTTTTTGTTTTAGTGCTCAGAATGACATGATTCCAATACCCACGTTATGGTAGCTAAATTTTCAATACTATGACAAAATTTCAGACTCAAATAGATATGACAAAACCTCTAAGTAATACAATCTATCCTAAACTTAGAATGATCATTTGAACTGGCCAATCAACTTGACATGTCCGCACTAAATCGTTCGTTAGTTTTGATTTAGAGCTCATAATGGCATGAATAGAACGCCCACGCTATGCTAGCTCAATTTTCTATACTACGACAAATATTCAGACTCAAATCGATACGACAAAGCCTCCAAGTAATCCCATCTATCCCAAACTGGGTGATGTCATGCATTATGCTTCACCTATATGCCTTTACTCAATGAGAACCAATGATCAGATTAGAATGATCAATGGAACTGCCAATCAACTTAACAAGTCCGCACTAAATCATCCGTAACTTTTCATTTAGACCTCAGAATGACATGAATCCAACGCCCATGTAATGCTAACTCAATTTTCTATACTATGATAAAATTTTAGACTCAAATCGATACGACAAATCATCCAAATAATCCAATCTATCTTAAACTAAGTACAAGCCTTTACTCAATGAGCACCAATGATCAGCTTAGAATGATCATTTGAACTTACCAATCAACTTGAGATGTCCGCACTAAATTGTCCGTAAGTTTTGACTTAAAGCTCATAATGACATGAATCCAACGCCCATGTTATGCTAGCTCAATTTTCTATAATATGAAAAAAATTTCAGACTCAAATAGATACGACAAAGCATCCAAATAATCCAATCTATCCATAACTGCGTGATGTCATGCATTATGCTTCACTTACAAGCCTTTACTCAATGAGCACCAATGATTAGCTTAGAATGATCATTTGAACTGACGAATCAACTTGAGATGTCCGCATTAAATCGTTCGTAAGTTTTGATTTAGAGCTTAGAATGACATGAATCCAATGCCCATGTAATGCTAACTCAATGTTCTATAATATGACAAAATTGCCAGACTCAAATCGATACGACAAAGCCTCCAAATAATCCAATCTATCCCAAACTGCGTGATGTCGTGCATTATGCTTCACTTACAAGCCTTTACTCAATGAGCACCAATGGTCAGCTCAGAAAGATCATTTGAACTGACCACTCAACTTGAGATGTCCACACTAAATCTATCCCAAACTACGTGATGCCATGCATTATGTTTCACTTAAAAGCCTTTACTCAATGAGCACCAATGATCAGCTTAGAATGATCATTCGAACTGACCAATCAACCTGACATGTCCGCACTAAATTGTCCATTATTTTTGATTTAGAGCTCGGAATTAACTGAATCCAACGCCCATGTTATGGTAGCTCAATTTTCTATACAATGACAAATTTTCAGAATCAAATAGATATGAGAAAGCCTCCAAGTAATCCAATCTATCCCGAACTGCGTGATGCCATATCTTATGCTTCACTGATAAGCCTTTACTCATTGCGCACCAATGATCAGCTTAGAATGATCATTTGAACTGATTAATCAACTTGACATATGCGCAATAAATCGTCTGTAACTTTTCGTTTAGTGCTTGGAATTACATGACTCAAACGCCCACGTTTTGCTAGCTCAATTTTCTATACTATGACAAACTTTCAGACTCAAATAGATACGACAAAGCATCCAAGTAATCAACTCTATCCCAAACTCCATGATGCCATGCATTATGCTTCACTTAAAAGCCTTTACTCAATGAGCACCAATGATCAGCTTAGAATGATCATTTGAACTGACCAATCAACTTGACATGTCCGCAATAAATCGTCCGCAACTTTTCGTTTAGAGCTTGGAATGACATTAATCCAATGCCCACATTATTCTAGCTCAATTTTCTATACTATGACAAAATTTCAGACTCAAATCAATACGACAAAGCCTCCAAGTAATCCAATACATCCAAAACTACGTGATGTCATTCATTATGCCTCTTTTATAAACCTTTACTCAATGAGCACCAATAATCAGCTTATAATGATCATTTGAAATGACTAATCAACTTGACATGTCCGCAATAAATCGTCCGTAACTTTTTTGTTTAGATCTTGGAATGACATGAATCCAACGCCCATGTTATGCTAGCTCAATTTTCTATTCTATGACAAAATTTCAGACTCAAATCGATACGACAAAGCCTCCAAGTAATCCAATCTATCCCAAACTGCCTGATGTCATGCATTATGCTTCACTTATAAACCTTTACTCAATGAGCACCAGTGATCATCTTAGAATGATCAGTTCAACTGTCCAAGCAACTTGACATGTCCGCACTAAATCGTCCATAACTTTTGATTTAGAGATCAGAATGACATGAATCCAACGTCCATGTTATGCTAGCTCAATTTTCTATACTATGACCAAATTTCAGACTCAAATAGATACGACAAAGCTTCTGAGTAATCTAATCTATCACAAACTGCGTGATGTCATGCATTATGATTCCTTTATAAGCCTTTACTGAACCATCACCAATGATCAGCTTAGAATGATCAGTTGAACTGCCCAATCAACCTGACATATCCGCACTAAATAGATTATAACTTTTAATTTAGAGCTTAGAATGACAAAAATCTAACGCCCACATTATGCTAGCTCAATTTTCTATATTGTGACAAAATTTCAGAATCAAATAGATTCAACAAAGCCTCGAAGTAATCCAATCTATCCCAAACTACGTGATGCCATGAATTATGCTTCACTTATAAGCGTTTACTCAATGAGCACCAATGATCTGTTTAGAATGATCATTTGAACTGGCCAATCAACTTGACATGTCCGCACTAAATCGTCCGTAACTTTTGATTTAGATCTCATAATGACATGAATCCAATGCCCATGTTATGCTAGCTCAATTTTCTATACAATGACAAATTTTCAGACTGAAATAGATACGATAAAGCCTCCAAGTAATCCAATCTATCCATAACAGCGTGATGCCATGCATTATGCTTCACGTATAAGCCTTTACTCAACAAGCACAAATGATCAGCTTAGAATGATAAGTTGAACTGCCCAATCAACTTGGCATATCAGCACTAAATCGTTTGTAACTTTTTATTTAGAGCTTAGAATGACAAGAATCCAACGCCAACGTTATGCTAGCTCAATTTTCTATATTGTGACAAAATTTCAAACTCAAATAGATTCGACAAAGCCTCCAAGTAATCAAATATATCCCAAACTGCGTGATGCCATGCATTAGGCTTCACTTATAAGCCTTTACAGAATGAGCACCAATGATCAGTTTAGAATGATCATTTGAACTGACCAATCAACTTGACATGTCCGCACTACATCGTCCATAACTTTTGATTTAGAGTTCAGAATTACATGAGATCCAATGCCCATGTTATGGTAGCTCAATTTTCTATACAATGACAAATTTTCAGACTCAAATAGATATGAGAAAGCCTCCAAGTAACCCAATCTATCCCGAACTGTATGATGCCATATCTTATGCTTCACTTTTAAGCCTTTACTCAATGAGCACCAATGATCAGCTTAGAATAATCATTTGAACTGACCAATCAACTTGACATGTCCGCAATAAATCATCCGTAACTTTTGGTTTACAGCTCGGAATGACATACATCCAACGCCCACGTTATGCTAGCTCAATTTTCTAAACTATGACAAAATTTCATACTCATATCGATACGAAAAAGCCTCCAAGTAATCCAATCTATCCCAAATTGCGTGATGTCATGCATTATGCTTCACTTATAAGCCTTTACTCAATGAACACCAGTGATCAGCTTAGAATGATCAGTTGAACTATCCAATAAACTTCACATGTCCGAACTAAATCGTCCGTAACTTTTGATTTAGAGCTCATAATGACATGAATCCAACGCCCACGTTATGCTATCTCAATTTTCTATACTATGACAAAATTTTAGACTTAAATAGATACGACAAAGCCTCCGATTAATCCAATATATCCCAAACTGCGTAATGTCATGCGTTATGCGTCACTTATAAGCCTTTACTCAATGAGCACCAATGATCAGTTCAGAATGATCAGTTGAACTGCCCAATCAACTTGACATATCCGCACTAAATCGTATGTAACTTTTTATTTAGAGCTTAGAATCACAAAAATCCAACGCCCACGTTATGCTACCTCAATTTTCTATATTGTGACAAAATTTCATACTTAAATAGATTCCACAAAGCCACCAAGTAATCCAATCTATCCCAAACAACGTGATGCCATGCATTATACTTCACTTATAAGCCTTTACTCAATGAGCACCAATGATCAGTTTAGAATGATCATTTGAACTGACCAATGAACTTGACATGTCGGCACTAAATCGTCCGTAACATTTGATTTAGAGCTCAGAATTACATGAATCCAATGCCTATGTTATGGTAACCCAATTTTCTATACAATGACAAATTTTCGGACTCAAATAGATATGAGAAAGCCTCCAAGTAACCCAATCTATCCCGAACTGCGTGATGCCATATCTTACGCTTCACTTATAAGCCTTTAATCAATGAGCACCAATGATCAATTTAGAATGATCATTTGAACTGACCAATCCACTTGACATGTCCGCAATAAATCGTCCGTAACTTTTGGTTTATAGCTCGGAATGACATACATCCAACGCCCACGTTATGCTAGCTAAATTTTCTAAACTATGACAAAATTTCATACTCATATCGATACGAAAAAGCCTCCAAGTAATCCAATCTATCCCAAATTGCGTGATGTCATGCATTATGCTTCACTTATAAGCCTTTACTCAATGAGCACCAGTGATCAGCTTAGTATGATCAGTTGAACTATCCAATAAACTTCACATGTCCGAACTAAATCGTCCGTAACTTTTGATTTAGAGATCATAATGACATGAATCCAACGCCCACGTTATGCTAGCTCAATTTTTTCTAAACTATGACAAAATTTCAGACTTAAATAGATACGACAAAGCCTCCGATTAATCCAATCTATCCCAAACTACGTAATGTCATGCGTTATGCGTCACTTATAAGCCTTTACTCAACGAGCACCAATGATCAGTTCAGAATGATCAGTTGAACTGCTCAATCAACTTGACATATCCGCACTAAATCGTATGTAACTTTTTATTTAGAGCTTAGAATGATAAAAAATCCAACGCCCACGTTATGCTACCTCAATTTTCTATATTGTGACAAAATTTCAGACTCAAATAGATTCGACAAAGCCATTAAATAATCCAATCTATCCCAAACAACGTGATGCCATGCATTATACTTCACTTATAAGCCATTAGTCAATGAGCACCAACGATCAGCTTAGAATGATCAGTTGAACTGACCAATCAACTTGACATGTCCGCACTAAATCGTCTGTAACTTTTTATTTAAAGCTCAGAATGACATGAATCCAACACCCACGTTATGCTAGCTCAATTTTTTATACTATGACAAAATTTCAGACTTAAATAGATTGGAAAAAGCCTCCGAGTAATACAATCTATCCCAGACTGCGTGATGCATGCATTATGTGTTACTTATAAGCCTTTACTCAACGAGCACCAATGATCAGCTTATAGTGATCAGTTGAACTGCCCAATCAACTTGACATATCCGCACTAAATCGTATGTATCTTTTTATTTAGAGCTTAGAATGACAAAAATGCAACGCCCACGTTATGCTACCTCAATTTTCTATATTGTGACAAAATTTCAGACTCAAATAGATTCGGCAAAACCACCAAGTAATCCAATATATCCCAAACAACGTGATACCATGAAATTTCAGACTCAAATCGATACGACAAATCATCCAAATAATACAATCTATCTTAAACTACGTGATGTAATGTATTATGCTTCAATTACAAGCCTTTACTCCATGAGCACCAATGATCAGCTTAGAATGATCATTTGAACTTACCAATCAACTTGAAATGTCCGCATTAAATCGTCCGTAATTTTTGATTTAGAGCTCAGAATGACATGAATCCAACGCCCATGTTATGCTAACTCAATGTTCTATCATATGACAAAATTTCCAGACTCAAATAGATACGACAAAGCCTCCAAATAATCCAATCTATCCCAAACTGCGTGATGTCGTGCATTATGCTTCACTTACAAGCCTTTACTCAATGAGCACCAATGATCAGCTCAGAAAGATCATTTGAACTGACCAATCAACTTGAGATGTCCACACCTAATCGTACGTAAGTTCTGATTTAGAGCTCATAATGACATGAATCCAACGCCCATGTTATGCTAGCTCAATATTACATACAATGACAAAATTTCAGACTCTAATACATACGACAATGCCTCCAAGTAATCCAATCTATCCCAAACTGCGTGATGCCATATATTATGCTTCACTTATATGCCTTTACTCAATGAGCACCAATGAACAGCTTAGAATGATCATTTGAACTGACCAATCAACTCTACATGTTTGCACTAAATCGTTTGTAAGTTTTGATTTGGAGCTCATAATGACATGAATCCAACGCCCACGTTATCGTAGCTCAATTTTCTATACTATGACAAAATTTCAGACTCAAATAGATACGACAAAGCATCCAAATAATGCAATATATCCCAAACTGCGTGATGTAATGCATTATGCTTCACTTACAAGCCTTTAGTCAATGAGCAACAATGATCAGCTTAGAATGATCATTTGAACTGACCAATCAACTTAACATGTCTGCACTAAATCGTCAGTAAGTTTTGATATAGAGCTCATAATGACATGAATCCAACGCCCATGTTATGCTAACTCAATTTTCTATACTATGAAGAAATTTTCAGACTCAAATTCATACGACAAAGCCTCCAAGTAATCCAATCTATCCCACATTGTGTGATGTCATGCATTATGGTTCACTTACAAGCTTTTAGTCAATGAGCACCAATGATCAGCTTAGAATGATTATTTGAAATGACCAATCAACTTGACATGTCCGCACTAAATCGTCTGTTAGTTTTGATTTAGACCTCATAATGACATGAATCCAATGCCCACGTTATGGTAGCTAAATTTTCTATACTATGACAAAATTTCAGAATCAAATAGATACGACAAAGCATCCAAATAATCCAGTCTATCCCAAACTGCCTGATGTCATGCATTATTCTTCACTTACAAGCCTGTACTCAATGAGCACCAATGATCAACTTAGAATTATCAGTTGAACTGACCAATCAACTTGAGATGTTCGCACTACATCGTCCGCAACTTTTGATTTAGAGCTCATAATGACATGAATCTAATGCCCATGTAATGCTAACTCAATTTTCAATACAATGACAAATTTTCAGACTCAAATAGATACGATAAAGCCTTCAAGTAATCCAATCTATCCATAACTGCGTGATATCATGCATTATGCTTCACTTATAAGCCTATACTCAATGAGCACCAATGATCAGCTTAGAATGATCATTTGAACTGACCAATTAACTTTACATGTCCGCACTAAATCGTCAGTAAGTTTTGATTTAGAGCTCATAATGACATGAATCCAATACCCACGTTATGCTAGCTCAATTTTCTATACTATGACAAAATTTCAGATTCAAATAGATACGACAAAGCCTCCAAGCAATCCAATCTATTTCAAACTGCATGATGTCATGCATTATGCTTCACTTATAAGCTTTTACTCCGTGAGCACCAATGATCAGCTTAGAATGATCATCTGATCTGATCAATCCACTGGACAAGTCCTCATAAATCGTACGTATTTTTTGATTTAGAGTTCAGAATGACATGACTCCAATGCCCACGATATAGTTGCTCAATTTTCTATACAATAACAAATTTTCAGACTCAAATAGATACGACAAAGCCTCCAACTAATCCAATCTATCCCAACTGCGTGATGCCATGCATTATGCTTCACTTATAAGCGTTTTCTCAATGAGCACAAATGATCAACTTAGAATGATCATTTGAACTGACCAATCAACTTGACATGTCCGTACTAAATCGTCCATAAGTTTTCATTTAGAGCTCATAATGACAAGAATCCAACGCCCACGTTATGCTAGCTCAAGTTTCTATACTATGACAAAATTTTCAGACTTAAATAGATATGACAAAGCCTCCAAGTAATCCAATCTATCCCAAACTGTGTGATGTCATGCATTATGCTTCACTTACAAGCCTTTACGCAATGAGCATCAATGATCAGCTTAAAATGATCAGTTGAACTTCCCAATCAACTTGACATGTACGCACTAAATCGTCCGTAAGTTTGGATTTAAAGCTCATAATGACATGAATCCAACGCCCACGTTATTCTAGCTAAATTTTCTATATTGTGATAAAATTTCAGACTCTAATAGATTCGACAAAGCCTCAAAGTAATCCAATCTATCCCAAAATGCGTGATGCCATGCATTATGCTTCACTTATAAGCCTTTACTCAATGAGCACCAATGATCAGCTTAGAATGATCATTTGAACTGACCAATCAACTTGACCTGTCCGCACTAAATCGTCTGTAACTTTTGATTTAGAGCTCAGAATGACATGAATCCAACGCCCACGTTATGCTAGCTCAATTTTCTATTCAATGACAATTTTTCAGACTCAAATAGGTACGACAAAGCCTCCAAGTAAACCAACCTATCTAAAACTGCGTGATTCCATGCATTATGCTTCACTTATAAGCCGTTACTCAGTAAGCACCAATGATCAGCTTAGAATGATCATTTGAACTGCCAATCAACTTGAAACGTCCGCACTAAATCGTCTGTAACTTTTGATTTAGTGCTCAGAATGACATGAATCCAACGCCCACGTTATGCTAGCTCAATTTTCTATATTGTGAAAAAATTTCAGACTCAAATAGATACAACAAAGCCTCCAAGTAAACCAATCTATCCAAAACTCTATGATACCATGCATTATGCTCAACTTATAAGCGGTTACTCAATAAGCACCAATGATGAACTTAGAATGATCATTTGCACAGACCAATCAACTTGATATGTCCGCACTAAATCGTCTGTAACTTTTGATTTAGAGCTCTGAATGACATGAATCCAACGCCCACGTTATGCTAGCTCAATTTTCTATATTGTGAAAAAATTTCAGACTCAAATAGATACGACAAAGCCTCCAAGTAAACCAATATATCCCAAACTGCGTGATGCCATTCATTATGCTTCACTTATAAGCCTTACTCAATAAGCACCAATGATCAGCTTAGAATGATCAGAATGATCATTTGAACTGACCAATCAACTTGACATGTCCGCACTAAATCATCTGTAACTTTTGATTTAGTGCTCAGAATGACATGAATCCAACGCCCACGTTATGCTAGCTCAATTTTCTATATTGTGACAAAATTTCAGACTCAAATAGATACGACAAAGCCTCCAAGTAAACCAATCTATCCAAAACTGCGTGATGCCATGCGTTATGCTTAACTTATAAGCCGTTACTAAATAAGCAATAATGATCAGCTTAGAATGATCATTTGCACTGACCAATAAACTTGACATGTCCGCATTAAATCGTCTGTAACTTTTTATTTAGAGCTCATAATGACATGAATCCAACGCCCACGTTATGCTAGCTCAATTTTCTATATTATGACAATTTCAGACTCAAATAGATACGACAAATCCTACAAGTAAACCAACCTATCTAAAACTGCGTGATTCCATGCATTGTGCTTCACTAATAAGCCAGTACTCAATAAGCACCAATGATCAGCTTAGAATGATCATTTGAACTGTCCAATCAACTTGACAAGTCCGCACTAAATCGCCTGTAACTTTTGATTTAGAGCTCAGAATGACATGAATCCAACGCCCACGTTATGCTAGCTCAATTTTCTATATTGTGACAATTTCAGACTCAAATAGATACGACAAAGCCTCCAAGTAAACCAATCTATCCAAAACTATGTGATGCCATGCATTATGGCTAATTTATAAGCAGTTACTCAATAAGCACCAATGATCAGCTTAGATTGA